>JAQZBX010003535.1:0-64844 GCA_029593785.1 Cabassous unicinctus | reverse complement strand
AAATCAAAGAAGACCTAAATAAATGGAAGGGCATTCTGTATTCACGGATTGGTAGGTTAACTATCATTAAGTTGTTCATTCTACCCAAATTGTTTTTAATATTCAATGCAATTCCAATAAAAATTCCAACAGCCTTAAAAAAGAAATGGAAACCCCAATTATCAATTTTGTTTGGAAAGGTAAGGTGTCCCAAATAGCCAGAAATTTATTAAAAAGAAAGAACAAAGTTGGAGGATACTCAGTTCTCCACTTTAAATCATATTACCTAACTATAGTGGTAAAGACAGCTTGGGACTGGCATCTGAATAGACATATAGACCAATGGAAATGAATTGATGGTTCAGAAACAGACCCTCACATCTATGACCATGTGATTTTTGACAAAGCCATCAAATCCACCCAGCTGGGACAGAACAGTCTGTTCAACAAATGGTGCTGGGAGAACTGGATCGCCATAGGCAAAAGAAAGAAAGAGATCCCCTATCTCACACCTTACACAGAAATTAACTCAAAATGGATCAAAGACCTAACTATAAAAGTAAGAATCATAATCCTTCAAGAAGAAAATGTAGGGAAACATCTTCAAGATCTGGTGGTAGGTAGTGGTTTCTTAAACCTTACAACGAAAGCATGGGCCATGAAAGAAAAACATCATTAAATGGGACTTCCTCAAATTTAGAAACACTTTTGTTCTTCAAAGGACTTTGCCAAGGTGAAAGTGCAGCCTACTCAATGTTAGAAAATATTTGGAAACCACTTATCTGATAAGGGTTTGATTTCCATGCTATATAAAGAGAACATACAACTCAATGATAAAAGGGAAAGCAAGCCAATTTAAACAATGGGCAAAAGAGTTGAGGAGACATTTTTTTTCCAAAGAGGAAATACAAATGGAATAAAAGCACATGAATAATTGCTCAATATATAAATGTAGAACTGCCATAAGTTCTGACAATCCTTTTACTAGGAATATACACAGAAGAACTGAAAACAGGGCTGCAAGCAGACATTTGCACACCGGTGTTCATAAAGGCATTTTTCACAATTGCCAAAAGATGAAATCAACCCACGTGTCCATCAACCAATGAATGGATAAACAAAATGTGGTATATACATATGATGGAATACTATGCTGCAGTAAAAAGAAATGAAATTGAGACACATATGACAACATGGATGAACCTTGAAGACATTATGCTGAGTGAAACTAGCCAGACACAAAAGGTCAAATATTGTATGGTCTCATTAATATGAACTAAACACAAAGAGTAAATGCATGGTTTTCAAATCTAGAGTATAGGTTATTAGGAGAGAGGATGAGGGATGAGAAGAGGTACTGATGCTTAATGTATGTAGAATTTTTAATTAGCTTGACGGTAAATGTGCAGAGATGGATAGAGTTGATGGTAACACATTATAATGAGTAACTAATATGACTGGTTTATAAATGGGGTTGTAGCTGAAAGTGGTAGTGTAGAGATTTAAATGTCAATCAAAAGTAAGCCTGAGAATATTCTAGGGACTGAATTACATAGTGAACCTGGTGGTTGTATAGGATTGTAATTAATAGTAAAAGTACAAGAATGTTCTTCCATGAACTAAAACAAATGTATGATATTATTACAAGTTGGTAACTGGTGATGCATGGGAAAAATACAAGTAATGTAAGTCATGGACTATAGTTAACAGAAATATTGTAATATTCTTGCATCAATGTTAAAGTACATACTATATCAATGTTAATGATCAGTAATAGAGGGTAGAGTATTTTTCTTTTTGAATAGGAAAACATTCAAAAATTTACTGAGGTAATGGCTGCACAACTATGCAATAAAAGTGAAAGCCACTGAGTGTACATTTTGGATGGATGCTACAATGCAAGGCTGTATAACAGCGAATCATGTGATGGATGATGGAATGTGTTTAACAGTATAAATATGAGAGCATTCTCTTGTGAACTATAACAAATGTAAAATATTAATACATGTTGTTAATAAAAGGGGCCGTGTATGAAAGCATATACCAAGTGTAACCTGTGGACCATACTTAGTAGTAACATTTTGATGATGTTCTTTCATAATCTGTAACAAATATTCCACAACAATGCACTGTGTTGGTGGAAGGGAGATGTATGGGAATTCTGCATATTATGTATGACTGTTTTCTTAGGCTCACAACTTCTGTAATAAAAAAAAAAATATTTAAGAATAAAAAGTAAATGGCAAGGAGCAGATGTAGCTCAGTGGTTGAGCACCTGCTTTCTATGTGCAAGGTCCTGGATTCAATCCCTTGTACCTCCTATAAAAGAAGTAAAGAGTTGAAATTTCCCAGTCAAAAGGCAGACATTGGCAGAATGTATAAAAATCATGACCCAAATGTATTCTGCTCAGAAGAGACACATCTGAAATTCAAAGACATAAGTAGGTTAAAAGTGAAAGTATGGAAAAATACTCCATTAATATAGTAACCAAAACAGAGAGTGAGAATGGTTAAGTTAACATCAGACAAAAGACACTTAAAGTCAAACACTTGTAGAATGAACAAGGAAAGACCCTATATATTGACATAAGTGTCAAATATAAAAACATATGTACATAATTCTGAGGCCCAAAATATATGAATCAAACATTCACAGATTTAATGGGAGAAATAGGTGGTTCTATATTAATAGTAGGAGATTTTAATACATCACTTTCAATAATGACTAACACATTCAAACTTAAGACCAAGAATGAAATAGAATACTTGAATAATAATATGGATCAACCAGATGGACCAGACATACATAGATGTATATAACATATATAGAGTGTGTGAGAAATATATAACACAAATCTGTTTGAAACAATAGAGTACATATTCTTCTCAAGTGCACGAAGATCATTGCTAAGGATAGACTATATGCCATATCACAAAACAAGTCTCAATAAATTTAAGAAGATTGAAATTGTATATTTTATCTGACAACAATGAAAACAACTAAAAATCAATTAATGGGATAACTGGAAAATTCACAAATATGTGGAACTTAAACAGTGCACTCTTAAGGAACCAATGGGTCAAAGAAGAAATCACCAGGAAACTTGGAGATTTCTTGACATGACTGAAAATGAAAACAAAACATACCTAGTCTACCTCCACCAAAAGTCATCCTTCCCATGTGTTTACTGATCCTTGAAGTACCTTTAGTGGGATACAATTTTTTTTTCTTCCAATTAGAAGAAAATGTTTATAATGCAAATACTCATTTTCTTAAAGTCACATTGAGGGAATTACTTTTATTATATAATTTTCTAAGACATTTTTAAAACAGAAAAGAGATGACATGTATCTGAGGAATTGGATAAAGGGTATCACCACCAGGTAGAAAGGATAAGATGAAGAGGGAAAAATAAAAGCTGGAAGTTGCCAAAGGCAAACTATTTTCTTAAAAAATAATTTTCCCTATGGCTAGTAATTACTGCTATTTAATCATTTAATATATCTTACTTTTTAACAATAGCTCAGAGTACTAATATTTTCATTATAAACAACTGCGTTTATAATGAAACTTGCAGTACTAAACCACAGTTAACTCAGTTTGTTACAACACAGAACTAATGGGTTCAAGACACTATGCTTGACCGTTTATTTGATGGCCATGAGTTACATCCTTCATGTAACAGGCCATTTTACTTCTAATTAGATTTGAAGATGTGAGTACAGATGGGTTCATAATAAGCATTCTTTGTTGAATAAATGTTTATTTTGCACCTAATATAGGCTAAGTATTTTGCTGTTGTTGATTTTGGATAAATATTTTGGAATTAGCACTTTAAGCAGAATTAAAAGACAAGACCTCTGCTTTATGGGTCTCATAGCTTAGCAAAGGGTAAAGAAAAATAAATGAGAAATTAGTGTGCAGCATAAGACATTCTATACAAGATAAATGCACAATATGCTCTCAAAGGGAAGAGGCAAGGAAGGCATTAAAAAACCATGGTTCAGGGAAGACTTCCTGCAGAAGGAAACAAATAAGAGTTTACTAAGATGCTGAGGTAATTACAGTGTGACATCCTTGTATTAATTTGCTGTCGCTGCTATAACTAATTAACACAAATATAATGGTTTAAAATAACTCACATTTATTATCTTTCAATTCTGTAAATCAGAAGTTCACTGGTCCAAAATCAAGGTATCAGCAGGCTGTGTTTCCTCTGCAGGATTAGTTTCCCCACCTTTTCCATCTTATAGGGGCTACCTGCATGTCTTGGCTCATAGCTCCATTCCTCCATCTTCAAAACCAGCAAGGTTACATCTTTCTCCTGATCCTGTCTCTCTAGTCCTGACTCTTCCCCATTTAAGGACTCTTGTGTTTACATTGGGCCTGTATCACCCAAGACTCCCTCCCTGTTTTAAGCTCATGTGATTAGTGATCTTAATTCCATCTGCAACCTTACTTTCTCCTTGCCATGAGGTATAACATAGTCACAAGTTCCAGGGAATATGATGCAGACAAATTTGGGGGCCAAAATTCTGCCTACTATGATGTTCAAAGGAAATCTTACTTTCTTATGAAATATTGGAACAACCTTTAAACAGGAAATATTTAATTGTTACAATGACATTAGCATCTTATTAATCTGTTATTGATATTTTGGAATAAAATCGTCCAATTTTAAAACAAATTTTTTAAAGTACCCAATATTTAAATGAATATTAGAATGACAAAGAAAAAAGGAGAGAACACAAATAAAAATCACATTGAAAGGGGAAATATTATTGCTGGCCCTACAGAAATAAAATGGATTATAAGAGGATATTAAGAGTCACTGTATGGTAAAACTTAGACAATTTCGATCAAATGGACAAATTCCCAGTGACACACAAATTGATTGAAATAACCCAAGAAGAAATATATGATCTTAAAATGCCAAAAACAAATAGATATTATACCAGTTATCAAAAACCTCCCAATGCAGTAAAGTATAGGACAATATGGCTTCACTAATGAGTTAAGTAGAATGTCTCCAAAGAATAAATACAAATAGCCAATACAGCATGAAAAGATTCTCAACATCATGGGTTATCAGAGAAATGCAAATCAAAATGAGATAAAACTGCACATCCACTAGACTGTGATTACTAACAAAACAAAAATGTTAATGTTGGTGAAGATACAGAGAAATAGGAATGCTAATATATTGTTAGCGATATTGTAAAATGGTGCAGACACTGTGGAAACCAGTTAGGAAATTCCACACAAAATTGAAATTTCAATTAACATATGACCCACCTATTGCACTTCTTGGTATATATTCAAAAATACTGAAGGCAGGGACTCAGATATTGGTAAACCATGTTTACAGCAGCATTGTTCAAAGTTGACAAAAGGTGGGAACAGCTAAAGTGTCCATTAACAGATGAATGAATAAAGAAAAGGTAGAAAACACATAATGGAATACTATTAAGCCATAAAAGAGAATGAAGTTCTGATATATACTACAATATGGATGAAATTTGAAGCCATCATGTTGTACAAAATAAGTCAGACACAAAATTACAAATGATCTTTTTTTTATGAAATAACTAGAAGAAGGCAGTTTCATAGAGGCAGGCAGGAGATTGTAGTTACCTAAGGCTGGAGGTGAGGAGAGGGAGAAGGAGTTATTGCTAAATGGATACAGATTTGGGATAATGGATATCGGTGATGGGAGCACAATATCAGGAGCAAATAATACAATTGAAATGTTCACCTGAATGTGGTTGAATTGGAAATTTTAAGTAGTATATATAGTACCACAAAAACAAATTAAAAACACACACACAAAATATAGCACCTCACACTGAGGAGAATGGCTATTATTTTTAAAACAAATAAATATTTGCAAAGATGTGGAGAATTAGAAACTCATGTAAATTGTTGGTGGGAATATAAAATGATGCAACCACTGTGGAAAACAGTTTGGATATTCCACAAAATGTTAAAACATAGAATTATTGTATGACCTGGCATTCTATTTCTAGGTATATTCCTAGAAGTATGGAAAAGCAGGATCTCGAAGATATAGTTGTACACCAGTACTCATTGCAGCATTTTCATAATAGCCAAAATATGGAAGCAACCCAAGTATCCTTTGACAAATAAGTGGTTAAAAAATGTGCTACATACATACAAATGAATATTATTCAGGTATAAAAAGAATGAAGTAATGATACTTGCTACAATGTGGTTGAAACAGAAGACATTGCATTAAAAGAAATCTCAGACACATAGAGACATATTTCATTACTGGACTATACAAATTCAGAGACAGAATGTAAATTAGTTTAATGCTTTTTCATTTAAAGTAAGTACTTAGAGCATAATTTGGCATAATGGATAAAAGTTGATGCAACCATTTATTACCTGTAAAAGACTCACTTTAGAACCAAAGGCCCAGAGAAGTTGAAAATGAAAGAATAGGAAACAATACTGAGATACTGCATGCCAATAACCAAAAGACAGTTAGGCTTATTAGAATAATATCAGGATAGAGGGACAAAGGGGAGTTAATGTGTAATGGGTAGAGGGTTTCTGTTTAGCATGATGTGAAAGTTCTGGTAATGGATGGTGGGTGGTGAGCATAACACAACTGTGTCATTGTAATTAGTCCCACTGAATGTTATGCTTAGGAGTGGTTGAGATGTTTATATGTGTTGTATATATGTTTTCACAATTACAAAAAAGAGCAACTAAAAAGTTAGTGACAGTGAAATGCAATACATGATTCTAGATGAGATCTAATAATGAAGGGAAAGACTCAAAAAGACATTATTGGACCTTGATATTGTTGATTATGCTTGTGAGCCTTTGCTCTTGAAATTGAAACTTAGCCTAGTATTTTGATGCGTCTAAGAGTTGCCTCCTGAGAGGCTCCTTGTTGATCAAATGTGGTCTCTCTCTAAGCCAATCTCAGCATATACATGCATTACCTTCCCCCTCAGCATGGGACATGACTCCCGGGGATGAGCCTCCCTGGCACCATGGGATTACTACCAAGCATCAACTAGCAATGCAACTGGAAAAAGACCTCAAATAAAAGGGGGAAAGATAAAGACAAATGAGTTTAAATGGCTAAGAGACTTCAAAATGAGTCGGGAGGTCATCCCAGAGTTAACGCTTATACACATCTCAGCAGGATCTCTAGACTGTCAAAGTGGATACTACCTCAAATAGTGGGGCTCCTGAGGGTTCTGGAGACACCCAGATCCTATGGTCAGGACAGATAGCTCTGGAATTTGGTGCCTTGCCAGTGGGCCCTACATGGGTGTCTGTGCTCCTGAGAATGACAGAGTTGGTCTCAGTTATGACTTCCCTACACATGACTCATCTGTCCCTTCTATTTGAAGCTGTAATTGGTGCTGGAGTTGATAGGTGTAGATCCAAGAGACTTGAATCTTTGGGCTGTCCATGTGCTAGCTGGGCCCCGAGCCTCAGAGGAGTTGCAGCACCTACTCTCCAGTTCATTGGACTCATCCAGGACAACTAACAAGGAGGTGAGGATTGACAACCACCATGCCAAGAAAACAAGAGAGACTACAACTGCAAACAAGACAGCCTCATCCATTGGCTGTATGTGATTGAAGCACCCTCTCAATTAGAAGTGGAGTGGATTTCACCATCCCAGAATCCTCAGGATTGGGGGATTAATTCTGGGCTAGAGTGGATTTACTGGTATTCTACAATAGAGCTTTGATTCTAGCAATGGAAGAAATTGCAACATTGATGTGGAGAGAGTGGTCTCTGGAGGTTCTGGGAGCAAGGGGAGTGAAAGACAGATATAATGTGGGAGCTTTTTCAGGACTTGGGAATCATCCTGAAAGACATTGCAATGATACATATATGCCATTATATATCTTCCCATAGCCTGCAGAATTGTGTGGGAAACAGTGCAAACTACAATGTGAACTATGGTCCATGCTCAATGGCAATGGTCCAGGATGTGTTTATCAATTACAGTGAATGTTCCACACTAATGAAGGATGTTGTTTATGTGGGAAGGTGTAGGAAGTGTGGGGAGCAGTGCATATAGGAATCCTTTTATTTTTTGTGTAATGTTTGTGTAATCTCAGTATCTTTAAAAAAATAAAATATATTAATAAAAAGACATTATTGGGACATATTTAAAAACTGGAATATAGGCTATGCCTTACAGCAATGGCAAATGTCTTTAACTTATTAACTGTATATAAGTCAGGTACATAAGTGAATATCTTAGTTCTTAGGAAATGTACATGGAAGTATTGTGTTCAATGAACATGGTGTACCCAAACCTACTCTCATATGTTTAGAGGGGAAAGAAGGAGAGAGGGGAGAAGAAAGAAAAGAAGAAGGAAGGAGTGGCAAATGTGGCAAAATTTTAAAAATGGTGGATCTGGGTATGAAAAGCAGGGGAGAATGCTAGTATTCTTTATTTTTGCAACTGTCCTGTAAGCTACAAATTATTTCAATAATGTTAAAAAATAGAGAGAAAAGGAAATGAGAAGGGAATTAAAATGGTAAATTACAAAATATCAATTTAAAAATGCAGGAATTAAATAACCAAAAACGCATATAGCAAACAAAAATGGCAGTTTTAAGCCTTTCATTTTAAGTAATTTTATCATTATGTCAATCTCTGCTCTAATTATTTAGTTTAATGCTTTTTCATTTAAAGTAAGTACTTAGAGCATAATTTGGCATAATGGATAAAAGTTGACGCAACCATTTATTACCTGTAAAAGACTCACTTTAGAACCAAAGGCCCAGAGAAGTTGAAAATGAAAGAATAGGAAACAATACTGAGATACTGCATGCCAATAACCAAAAGAGAGTTAGGCTTATTAGAATAATATCAGACAAAATTAAAACAAACATAGTCACAAAAGCCAAATAAATTTATTATATATCTATGAAAGTGTCAATCTTTCAAGAACTTATAAAATCATAAACATATATGCGAGGAACAGCAAAGCACCAAAATAAATGTAGGGAGAAAAATGACAGATTTGATGGGAGAAATTGTTCTACCATAACAGTTGGAAAGTTCAATTGTCAACTTTCACAAATATATAGAAAAACAAGAATGAGGATCAATAAGAAAATAGAGGATGTAAACAACACTAAACCAACTATATTCAGCAGAATATACATTTTTTGGAAGTACATGTGGAACATTCCCAGAATAAACTATAAGTTCGCCGACAACATATATAAAAACACTGAAATCATAAGTATTTCCTTTGACCAAAGTGGAATCAAACTAGAAATCAATAATAAAGGGAAATTGGAAAGTTCCACAAATATGTGGAAAATGAACAACACAATCAACCAATGGGTCACAGATGAGGTCATTAGAGAAATTAGAAAACACTTTGTGATAAACTGAAATGAATACACAGTATATCAAAACTTATAGGATGCACTGAAAACATAGCTATTTGAGAAATTTATAGCAATAAACACCTATCTTAAAAAAGAATAACCATCTCAAATCAGTAACATAATTTTACATCCAAAGGAAATACAAAAAGAAGAGCAAAGTAAATCCAAAGCTGGTAAAAGGAAGGAAATAAAGATTAAAGCAGAGATTAGAGAATAGAAAAACAATAGAATCAACACAAATAATAGTTGGTTCTTTGAAAAGATCAACAAAATTGAAAATCTACAGCTATACTGATTAAGAATAAAGGAGAAAAGAGTCATTTCACTAAAGTTAGTGTGAAAGTGGTGACATTTCTAATAACCTTACAGAAATAAAATGGGATTTAAGAGAACACTGTAAGCAACTGTGCCAACAGATTAGGAATCTTTGATAACATGGTCCAATTCCTAGAAACACAATTTGCCTTCTTTATAATATTTACATTTAAAAAGTCATTGCTCTGAAAATCAATTTTGGTGCGTATTTTTTAAAAGCAGGTATTTTAGAATCATGTATTCTATTTTTTATGTTACTCATATATTTATGTACCATTTGTCTTCCCAGTCTGGCCATTATAAAACATTCTTAAGGGAAGTCACACCTCTTGAGTCAGGGATTTGTCAATGAATGGGTTTATACAGGCAAATAAAGCAATCAATCCTCTACCCTGTGGAATTTAAGTCTAGTTTAGAAGAAATAATTTAAAGTTAAAAATGACAATGTTAACTTGTGTACATAGTATCTAAGGACTTCAGTTGTTGAAGTGGGACAAACCTCTTGGAAATAACACATTAGTTGAAACCCTGATGACTTAACATTTGGAAACCATCAGAGTGGTGGTTGATATAGACAAATGCATGGTGGATGATGGATGGTGTATTAGTCAGCCAAAGGGGTGCTGATGCCAAGTACCAGAAATCTGTTGGTTTTTATAAAGGGTATTTATTGGGAAAAGTTTACAGTTACAGGGCCCTAAAGAGTTCAACTAATGGTACCATAAGAGGTAATTTCTCACCAAAGTCAGTTGCCATATGTTGAAGCAATATAATTGCTGATCTTTGCATGGTCTCTCAATTTTAGGCTTCCTCTTCCTCTTCCTCTTGAAGTTCCATGGACCCAGGTTTTTCCTGATCTCATTTGTAAGTTGGCATAGGGCTTGTCTCTCAAGGCTTCTCAGCTACTCTGGTGTCTTCACAAGGTCTAAACTATCAGGTGAATGAGAGTTCTCTCCAGGGCCCCAGGGTCAAAATGGACAAAGTTCTCTCTCTTCTTCTGTGTATCTTCTTCTGTTTGTATTCTTGAGTGAGTGTCCATTTATATTAGTCTACCGAGGGTGCACGGGCTCAATCCTGAGTCATGCCTTACTGACATGGTTGAATCTCTAATCCTAACAGGTAATTTAATCAAAACATGCCAGTGGAATCTAATGCATTCAAAGGGTATCAAACCCAGAGGAACTGACCAGTTACAAATATAAGCAGTAATTTTTTTTGGAATTCATAAATAATATCAAACTGCCATAGATGGGGCCACAATATTGATATAATCTCAGAATATGTCCTCATAAAAGATTATTCATTCCAAAATGAAAATATGTTTTTGCATGTGGAGGAACCTGAGAAAAATTGCATCAGGTTATTGAGTTCACATTACCAGAGGGTGAGGCAAATGGATCTCCTAGCCCTCTTGATGGGTTGCACTGAGGAAAGCATAGCCTCAGAATGGGTTCCTACTGGGAAGTAGGGCATAAATCTCAAGAGGAAACATTGGGCAGACCCAGGCTTCTGTCATTTGTTCTCCTTAAATTTTTCAAAGATGTGAAAATGAAAGAAACTCTCAGGAGGAGTTCCATATTGATGCTGCCTGGATAAAGTTGACTGGAAAAAAAGATTTTTTGAGACAGTTTGGAAAGGGTAGGAAAATGGGTAAAAGTTGAAGGGGTCTGTGAATGGGATTACAGCATCGAAGCAAAGTTGACTTCCTGATTTTAGGTTTTCTAGGAGAGTATTCTAGTTTTGTGGATACACACACTGAAGTATAGATTTAATGAAATTTTATTGAAGTATCTCTTTCATATATGTACACAAACAATAAGTGTATAGTTAAACTTGTGAACTTATAAACAAACATACATAGCATCATTCAGGGCTCCCATAAATCACCCCACCATCAATACCTTGCATTGTTGTGAAACTTTTGTTACAAACTATGAAATAGCATTGTCAAAATAGTACTATTAACTATCGCCCATATCTTACATTTGGTGTATTTTTCCTCAAGCCCACTCAACTATAATATCCTGTATTAATATTTTACATTTGTTATAGTTCATAAGAGAACATTCTCATATTTGTCCTATTAACCGCAGTGCATCTTCAACTACTGGTTTCCCCTTATAATACCCCCTGTTTTGTAAAATCCATTCAAAGTGTGTACTCAGTGGCTTTAACTTTCATCACAGAGTTATGCTTTCATACCTCAGTCCATTTTAGTACATTTTCATTACACCATAAAGAAAAAATCCCATGCCCCCTTGTAGCACCCTATGGTTGTCTCTTGAAATTGATATAATATCTTCTTTGACATTGCTTCAAAAATATTACAATATTACTATTAACTATTGTCCATAAGTTACATTAGTTATAATTTTCCCACATTTCACCATCTTCTTAACATTTTGTAAAAGAACATTCTTATATTTAAACTAATAACAACAGTCTTCATCACCACTGAAATTACTGTTACACCTACCCTAGATTATTCTCTAGTTTCCTTTCCATTGACATTTACATATCATAAATGTCAGGCATGTCTAACCCTTTCAACCACAATCTCATTTGTAAATCATCTGTGTTAGTTACACACACTATAATGTGATACCATGAACACTATTCAGTTATACACTTTTACAATTAACTTTATTACCTCAGAAAGTTGAACACAAGTCTACCATATGACCTGGCAATCATACTCTTGGTATAGACCCAAAAGGCTTAAAAATAGGAACATGAACTGATATTTGTACACAAATGTTTATAGCAGCATTATTCACAATGGCTAAAATGTGGATGCAGCCAAAGTATCAATCTACACATGAATGGATAATGATGTGATATGTGCATACACTAGAATTCAGCTATATAAAGAATGAAGCTGATACATGCTACATCATGGAAAAGTCTTGAAGACATTTTGAGTAATATACTCCAGACACAAAAATACAAATGTCATATGATCTCTCTTATATGAAAAACATGGAATATTCATAGAGAAAAATAGTAGATTAAAGTTTAATAATGGTGGGGGGAGTGAAAGGAAGGGAATGGGGAATTATTGCTTAATGGCTTCAGTTTCTTCCTAAGAATAAAAATGGTTTGGAATTAGATATTGGTGGTTGTAGCACAATATTGTAAATATAATCAGTACCACTAAATTGTACACTTGAAAGAAGTTAAAATGGGAAATTTTTTGTTTTATATATATTACTATAATAAAAAGTATAACAAAACTATAAAAGGTTCTGAGTAGATATTTTTCTAAGGAAGATAAACAAATGAACAATACACACATGAAAAGTTGATTGACACCCTTAGTCATCAGGGAATTGCAAACAAAAACCACAATGAAATAGGACCTCACAACCACTAGGATATCTGAAATAAAAACCTTAAACAGTGTCATGTGTTGTTATGGATGTGGACAAATGAGAGCACTCAGATATTTCAGGAAAGAATGTAAAATGGTGAAAATCCTTTGGAAAGCAGTCTATATGTTCCTCAAGTTATAAAGCATAGAGTCATACGGTCACCCTACAATTCCACTCCTTATACACAAGAGAAATTCAAACACTTTCATAAAAATGTCTTGCAAATATTTGTAAAAGCATATTTTATAATTCTCTTGTTATTAAATGTTATAACTACAGAAATGTTAACCATCTGCTGAATGGATATTCAAAATGTGATATAGTCATACTTTGGAAAATGAATTAGCCGTAAAAATGAATAATTGTTGACACTTCTACAATATGGAAGAGTGTGGAAATCTTTATGCTAAGTGAAAGAAGACATTGAGAAGGGTGAGAATAGGAAAATATAAAGAGATAGAAAGTGAATTATTGGTTGTTTAGGTCTGAGGGAGAATACAGTATGAAGAGGTAGAACATAAAATTTCATTTTTCAATTAATAAGCTTTTTTAAAGCATTTTTATGCTTACAGAAAAACTGAGCAGAATTTTTACAGAATTTCCATATACCTCTTCTTCCCCTACATATTTTCACTATTATTAGCATCTTGCATTAGTATGGTAAATTTGCCTAGTTGATGGACCAATATTGATATATTACTATTAACTAAAATCCATAAATTACATGTTGTTTCTCTGTGTTGTACATTTCTATGGGTTTTGACAAATATATAATATCATTTATCCACCACTAAATTATCTTATAATATATATTCACTGTCTAATCTGTGCTACATCTATAAGTCCACCTCCACCCCAACCCACTGGCAACCACCAATATTCAACAGTGTTTATAGGTTAGGTTTTTCCTAAATGCCATACAGTTGGAATTACAGAGCATATGGATTTTCATATTTAATTCTTTCACTCAGCAATATGTATTTATGATTCCTTTATGCTTTTTGTGGCTTAATAGTTACTTTCTTTTTATTGCTGAATAATGCTACTACTCCATTGTATGGAAGTACCAGAATATATTTATCTATTAATCTATTAAAGATACCTTGGTTGCTTCCAATTTTTGACAATTATTAACAATGCATCTATAAACATTAGTTACTCAGACTTCTTCATGGACATACATTTTCAAGTCATTTGGAAAAACTTAAGAGTATGATTGCTTGTTTAGTATGTTAAGAAAATGCCAGGTTCTTCCAAACTGCCAGTAACATTTGGCTTTCCCACCAGCAAAAAATGAGAGTTCCTGTTTATCCACATTTTCCCAACATTTGGCTTTGTCAGTGTAGGGTTTAGTGTTATGAGGTGAAGGAAAAGCTCCAAAATACACAGTGATGATGGTTGTACATATCTGTCAATATACCAAAAATCGTTGCTCACTTTAACACTATGGATTTATTCTTTGTGAGTTATATCTCAATGATGTTCTCTAATACAACAATACACTTCTTTGACAAAGTTATATAAAGTAAAATTTTTATAAAAGGAAATTAACAAGTGTTGGGAATGATGTGGAGAAATTGGGACCCTAGTTTTTTTCTGGAAGGAATGTAAAATAGTGACGCTACTATGGATAACATTTTGGTGCTTCTGAAACTTAATTTTGGAATCACAAACTGCTCAAGAAATCCCACTCACAGATATATAGCCCAAACTATTAAAAACAGATATCAAAGACATACTTTTACATGAATGTTAATAACAGCACTATTCACAATAGACAAAAGTTATAAACAACCCCAATGTCCATCAATAGATGAATGGAAAAATGAAATGTGACATAACCACAATGGGAAATATTATTCTAAAATAAAAACTAATGATGTAATGAAATATTTTACAACATGGATGAATTTAAAATATAAGTGAAAGGAACCTGATGGAAAAGATCACATATTGTATGATTCAATTTCTATGAAATATTCCAAAGAGGTAAATCCATAGAGGCAGAAAGCAGAATAGTGGTTTGCAGGAGCAGGGAGGATGGTTGTGGAGCAGGTGATTAGCTGGTACAAGGCCACCTTTGGCATAATCAAAATATTTTGGAACCAGAGAGAGGTGATGGTTGTACATTATGAATGTACTAAATGCCACTGAATTCTACACTGTAAAATTATTAACTATATGTAATGTGAATTTTGCCACAAAATTGAAAAATGAAAAACTATTCTTGTAAGTAAGAGTTGACTTAAAATGTATTTATACATGATCAAAGTAAGTTATTTTGTAAATGAGTGACATTGTTTAATGGGAAATTTTGTTGTCTAAGGTAATTTAATTTGACAAATTTAAGCACTTTTTGTAAGCACTATTGTGAACAGCAGGTATTTTGAAGTGGCATTCTAAAGAAGGTAACTTTGAAGATATTATTCATTTTTTATAGAATTATGGTGTTATATGACTACCTCATTTATTAATCAAAAGTTACTTTGTAACAGTTCAGAAGGTCATAAGTCCAAATTTGGTTTGGTCTGAAACCAATAAAAGCTGCCAGCATTTCTTGGCTCTTGATCCCTTTCAACATCTTCAAAGCCTACAGTATAAGGTCTGGAAATCTCTCTGCTGTGATTGTTATATAATGTTTCTTCTTCTGTGTATTCAAGTCTATCTCTAAGATCCTCTTGTAAGTAGTCTTGTATTGCAGTTAGGTACCACTGGTATAGTCCAGAATAACATCATAATCTCATCTTTATCTGATTCACATTTACAAAGGCCCTTTTCCTATATTAGATATATGCCTTATCCAAGGGATTAAGACTTGAATATCTTGGATATTTTGGGGAACCATGAGGCCATTATTCAGTCTTCCACATTCCATGAATCATTTTCCTCCTGGAAAATGTAATCTACTATATATAGTGTTTGAGGTTTAAGCCTTGCCTTGGGCCTCACTGGTAACACAGGTGTCAAAAAAGTAGATTACTTACTAGCCCTATTTGCATGATTTTAATCAGTCATGGATGCTCAAATTATGGAGCCTCAGTGCCTGGAACCTAGCATGGCAGGAGCTGTAATACTACCTGCTGCTGTTGGGTAGGGAAGGAAAATAAGCTACCTACTTGGTCACTCATACATCATCAAGAGAGAACTACCTGTTTTTTCCAGATGAAGAATGGAATCTCAGATCTTTGGCTATGCATCTCTCTCTGCATCACTCTGTCTAGAACATATTGTAGCTAATAAAGAAAGCCAAGAAACATTTCTCATTGCCTTACAGTAATGGACACAGGACATGGTAAATATCATCAAAAATTATTAAACTGTACCATCTAAATTGTAAATATACTGTAAACCATCAAAAAAAAGAAAAAAAAAAAAGAAAGCCAAGAAACTCACATCTACATGTGGTAGCAGTTCATGTAGTTCTCAAGTCACTATGGTCCTCAATTTCTTCCATATTTTAAATTCTTTCCATATTTGGTTGTTTCCATGATTATTTCCAAATATTTTATGTACAAGTGAGAGATCTAGGAGAAATGGAGCTAAAGACTATTGCCTTAAAAAGAAGACCCTTCTCAGGTGAGAAATAAATTTTTCTATGTTACTAGAACTTCCCGACTCAAATAATTCATTCTCATGACTCTTAATTCCCATTGTTGATTGAACCCAAGAAGCTTTGATCAGAATAAGGGACAGGGAATGATTAATAAAAAATTCTTTCACAACTTTTTTTACTTATTGAATCCAGTCTCCATAGGCCAGGTATTCAAAGAAGAAAAAAAGACATGTTTCATATCCTTATATAAAGCTTGTACTTAAAGTAGCCACAATACATTCAGGTATCAAAAAACTTACTGAAAAATTTTAGGTAGGTTGTGAACATAGGAGATAGAGGTGTGTAATAGAGCATAATGTTCTAGTGGGGAGGCAGGTATCATTAGTAGAGTTCAAATAAATCAGTGCTACAATTACTGATATTAAGAACAATGTTAGTTTCAGAACATTGTGGGACTCTGAGCATGGAAATGTTCAGAATCCTAGGTCATGCTTGAATCTCACACACTTTATTTTTCTTGTTTATTTTTGATTCATTTCTGCTAGGGCATAAATGCTGTAAAGGTGGGGACATTGTATATTTTACCACTTACTCACAAGTATAAATCAGGTTCTGGAACATATGAGAACCTTGATAAGTACAAGATATTTAAATAATTTATCTGAAAAGGACTCAAAATTGTCATATATCTCCTGCCTTTACCCTAGCCAACCCTTATCCATATTTAACTTGCAACATGTGCACACTTCCTGGGGATCTCTTTCTTTTTCCAAGGCATTTGAATATTAGTGGCATTTCTTCTGCACAAAGAGTGGGAATTTGGATGGAAACGTACAAAATAGATTAACAAAGATCAGTATGAATGAATGAGGATGTGTACCCTCTCTTAGTTTTAATACATTTTTGAAAATTAGGACTTCTTATCTTAAATGATCTTCCACCTGCTCACCCACTGATATATCTCTGCATTTTTACCAGAAGTCACATAGCAACTAATTTCTATTGTAGGGAATATACCATTCCTTTACTTAATATTGTGGGGATTTTTCATTCCCAACTACCCAAAATATTATTTTTCCTTCTCATATTTAAATTAACTTACATTTCATTTAACTTATAGCAACAACATCATTTCCAAGGGGTAAATGTATTCATGACCAGGCATTACTGACAAGTAATCTGCTTATTTAAATATATTCTATCTAGTTCACAATAGATATTGGGTTCTTCCAAATGTAATTCACTCACATATTTTAAGGTTAAATTAAAAATAAAGGCATTTTGTGTTGATTACATTGACATAGAATTATAAACCTGTGTAGCTGCTATCATTTGTTTAAACAATAAAACTGTGGTTGAAGACTCTTTTGTATACATTATAAATGAAATGTATTCATTATATTTATATTATGGATTCTTTCATGTTATCTAAGGGTATAATATTGGCTGAAGTCTCTCTCACATAGGTAACATTCATAAGTTTTCTCACCAGGTGTGAGTGGTCTCATGTTTTCTAAGGTGAGATCTTTGACTGCAGGATTTCCCACATAGAAGGCATTCATATGGTTTCTCTCCAGTGTGAGTTCTCTCATGTGTTTTCAGGTCAGAACTTTTACTGAAGGCTTTCCCACAAAGGTTACATTCATAAGGTTTCACTCCATTGTGAGTTCTTTCATGTTCTCTAAGGGTAGAACTTTGACCAAATGCTTTCCCACATAGACGACATTCATAAAGTTTCTCTCCAGTATGAGTTCTATCATGTCATCAAAGGGTAGAGCTTTGACTGAAGGATTTCCAACATAAATGATATTCATAAGGTTTCTCTCAGGTGTGAGTTTCCTCATGTTGACTAAGGGCAGAAATACTACTGAAGGCTTTCCCACATAGATGACATTCATAAGGTTTCTCTCCAGTGTGAAATTTTCTCATGTTGTCTAAGGATAGTATTTCAACTGAAAGCTTTCCCACATAGATGGCATTCATAAAGTTTTTCTCCCATGTGAATTCTTTCATGCATTCTAAGGGCCAAAATATTACAGAAGGCTTTCCCACACAGATGGCATTCATAAGGTTTCACTCCAGTGTGAATTCTCTCATGTTCTCTAAGGTTAGATATTCAACTGAAGGCTTTCCCACAAAGATGACATTCATATGGTTTCCCTCCAGTGTGACTTCTCTCATGTTGTCTCAGGGCAGAAATATTTCTGAAAGCTCTCCCACTTTGATGACATTGATAAGATTTCTCTCCAGTGTGACTTCTTTCATGTAGTTTAAGGTCAGAAATATGAATCAATGATTTCCTACATAGATGACAATTAGATGATTTACTTTTAGTGTGAATTTGTGTACATTGACTGAAGAATGGCTCATCACCGTGGACTTCATAAAATTGTTCTCTGATATAGGGTTTCATTCCCACATATTGAGTTATTCTGTGACTGTGAATGAAATCTTGTCCCAAGGCATTATATTCAAAGGGATCCTCAAGAGTGTGAGAACTCTGCTGTTGGGAAACAGAAGAGATACTGTTAAATATTCACTCACAAATATTCAAGAAAATTCTCTATGTAAGAATTCTAGACTTATCATTCAGTGAGTCCCCAATTAAAATTTTTCACATTTTTTTAACATTAACATGTATTATTCTCTTGCAGGAATATATTTTATTTTTTTGTAGCATCTTAATTTCAGAGCTTTTAATTAGTTTTGAAAACTTCATTATATTACAAAGACTAGGTATATGCCCATGTCTAAGAAATTATCCTTTTATAATACATCATGTTATGGTTTTGAGGTTAAATTAATATTAACCTCAATTTAAACTTTACAAAACTTTTTTGCTTGAACAGTGCTCAATCATTCCTTTAATTAGTGTAAGGTGATTGCTCTGAATTCCTTATTTATTCTTTTCTCAGGTCTCTATTCAAATCACAAGTGTTCACACCAATGAAACCATTGACAAGGTGATGGATGTGTCCTTGCAGATATGTTGCATGGGCATAATTTCTTGTTTTTCAATGTAACTTTCTCTGCCTGAAATGATTGGGAAAAATAAACCACATTAATAGAGCAGCATTAACAGAATGAAAAATTTGAAAAACCCCAATGTGGATGTGATGTGTTTCAAATATTGTCATTTACATAGGGAAAGAATGCCAAATTAAGGTTTACTTATAATTAAGATTGAATATTGTGGGATTAAAATGAGGATAATCTTCAAAGAGGAGGATCATGGCAAGGGCATTATGTGAAAATTTAACTGCAATTTGTATATTAATATTCTTTTGCCTAAAGCCAAAGACAATGACAGATGGATACTATAATAGAGATGAATACATGCAAGGAATAATGACATAATATGAGGATTCCTTGCCTTTTTTTCTTGCCAACATTTAAGAGAATAGCACTCGTGGAAAGTTCCATTGATATTTCCATGGATCTACTAATTTTTCCCCAAACTGTAAGAAAATACACATATATGCATATATATTTATATATCATTTTACAAATATTGGTATGTACTGTGAAAAATCTTGATTTTTATGAATAATAAAAAAAAAAAACATAAAAAAAAAAAAGCACAAGTTCCTGGAGCTCAACTGATCTCTGGTCTTGGAGAAATCCTAACACTTCTTTCCACAGAGCCTCTCCTTCCTCCAACTGGGAAATTACATCTGATTTGCAGAGTTGATACCCTGCTTATGGGAAAGAGATACAATAGATCTTGAATTATTTGCTTATAATAGAGCACTGTCTTCAAGTCCAGGACAGGCTAAGAAGAAGTATAAAGTAAACATTGAAGGTCATCAAAGGGAAGCACACATTGAATACAGGATATTTACAATACTTCAACAGCAAAAGATGCTTGGCCATTTGCCATAAGAAGTAAGGATTTGTAGCCATTGAGGACCATGCTCAAGTTCAAATACTGCAGAATCTTCACTCTTTTCAAGAAAGCAAAAATTGTTTCCATAATAGTTGTAAAATATTATTAAACAGAATCCAATAAAGATAAGGTTCACCAAAAATAAATATTAATTATATATGGAAATATGTATGTCTGTTATTTTTCTATTTTGTGGTGAAATATAAACATTGCCCCTAAAGCACAATAATTATTTAGATAATATTTCATCAATGTATATATCACTTAAATAACATACATTGAATTCTCAGCACATTTCTTAGTATTGGATATTGAGTAGAAATAATTGTATGAAATTTTAATCTGGAAGTTTGGATTCCATTGGTGTAAACATCATGATAAATAAAAAGTGATGAATTAAATTTCTTCCAGATAGTTTTAAGTGTTATGAAAGGATAAAGGTAGAGATTGGAATATCATATGAGGAAGCTCTTCCAGATACTTGTTGAATAGATAAAGAATAAAGGAGATAGATTAGACAGAAAGACAATCATATGGATAAGTATAAAGATAGTTAGTTAATAATTAAATAATACATTTTGACAGACTCACCAATGAAAACCAGATTATCAATGGTCTCCAGCATCACCTCTCTGAACATCTTTCTCTGGAATGTGCCCATCATATTCCACTCTTCCTGGGTGAAGTCTATAGCTACATCTTTGAAGGTCATTGCTTCCAAAAACATCACAGACATTCAAATTCAGACAGGACTATTTCCACCAAAGTCACAGAAAAACAGTTTTAAGGATAGAATTGAAGAATGGAGGATCTGTGTGGATAGACAGCTCAAATTATGTTTGTGATTCTTGTTAGATAATTCTACATGCTGACATGGTATCTATATAGCAGATATACTTGCTGAGACTTTCATAAACTGAATACATAAAGTTTCATTATGTAACTTATATAACATTGTGTACTATATGTAACTTTATGAAGACAATATCACTTGAGTTGCAGTGAGATATAATTTGGCTATTGCATGACAAATTGTTATTTATGATTTTCAGAAGGTTATTAGAAAATTTGCACTTTTGAAATTGTAATAAAAGCACTCTTCTACCCTAGTTTCATATAAATCTACAAACTCATCACAATGGAAGCAACATCTGTGACCTGATCCTCTGTAATCATGACTAGGGTTTGTTTATTCCAACCCCCAATGACCTAAATTTACCAGTCTATGAAATGTTTAACTGTTATGTGTTTGGACAGATAAATGATCTAATGTGTAAAGTACTTCTTGTATAACAAACACTGATTAAGTACAAGGGATAAGTCTATTATTCCCTTAAAAAGCAGAAAATCTTGCAGCAATGTATAGCAATTTGCAGAAATTCACAGGCTGTATAAAAATCTTAGGATCACTATTTTCTTCCTCATTCTTTATAAAACTCGGGTGTTCATTATAAGATATAAGGTTAGGCAGGCCAATAACATAAGCAGGGACCCCTTGAAATGATATACTGAATTACAAACTAACATGAATTCTGGTTCTTGGAGGCCATACTCAGTTTTTCCATGGACCTTCAAATCCAAGTTATTGTCAATCAATTGAAAGATAGAGTTAGCTTCTTTACATGTTCAGTTCTTTCCAGTTCTTCAAAAATTTTCACAGGACCTACAATTTTACTTAAATAATAAACTGTTTTTCCACTCTGAACAGACAATATCAAGTGAAAAAATTTCCCTATTCTTGTGCTTTTACTTATCAAAGTTGCATAAAGTTTATTTACAAAGAAGGAAATGGTTGATTAGGGATAAGGTGTTGAAAATTTCAAACATCTTTTCAAAATGCAAAAACACATTCCTTGTATATACACCTTAAGATGTTTGCTATTGGGGGAAAAAAGTATTTTCATTGTGTTCTCAGACATAACTCTCTTGTTCTCCTCTGAATACTAAACAACCGTGACCTTTGTGCCTTTAATACTGGATTGATTGAACTCACCTAAAACATCTATTTCCCCTTTGATTATCAAACTGTGCTCTTTCTTAGCTCTATCACATGTTGTCACCACAATCCTAAGCATATTGCTACAACATACAAGGTTAATGATGGAATTATTTCCCAACCATGTACAAAGGCTCCCTCTCTTATCTGAATACAGCCTTAATTGAGGCTGGAAAAATTAACATAAAGATTTGGAAAGGACATTGATCCTTAGTACTTGACACACCATAATTATCTCAGGGTCCTGGGCATACTTACATGGTTCTCAGATCTTTGAATATCTATTGAGTGCATTTTGAAAATTCAGAGTAATAGGAGAAATCTATTCACGTTCTGGTAATAGGGATGTAATTTCAGTAGAAATAGCAATTCTTCACTCACCAGCAGATGCATTGTCAATAGTCAGGCTGTGAGATGTATTCCTCTGAATTTTCACTCTCAGACAGGCCAAACAAAAAGAAGAAATTATAAGGATGGAGGAAAAATCCATGAGATTCAGACTTGTCCACAATATCCAGAGCCACCAATCATGAATACTCAAATGTTCATCTAGAAGTATCCCAGCAACCAAGCAAGAGAAACATGTAGCATGCTTCAGTAAAAACAGGGGGCAGACTCTGATTTCCCTGTGTCATAAATAATAGGACAATAGCTACTGTAACTAATTATAAAATATTTATACAGATAGGTATATTACATACCTGAATATGAAAACCATGGAATTTTATATGTTAAATAGCCCATAGTTTTCTGATGTTAAATTCTCTACCCAATTCCAAAGTATAGGTATCACTAACTCACGCCACATGTGGATTTTTGTTTCCACCAACAGATGAACAGTATGGAATTTCTCAGATTTAAGTATTACTGGTTCATGGATTGGCTGTATTTCTCCGATATCCCTCCCAATCCTCTGGACACTTACTCCCTTCCTTCTCTACCCCTCAGTCCCTGCCACTTTTATAGACTTGCCCTAAATCATTTTGGTTTCCTCACATGAGATTTCTAGAAATATTACTTCCTCAACTCTGACTTTTAAATGTTTCCCCAATAGACTTTTATCCCCTTCATGCAAGCTAAAATTATAATTCAAGATGCAATTAATAAATTTAAGGACTTAGATCATATAGAGGGATGAATGTCACCCATTTTCCAAACCTAGCCCATAAGCAGCCTTCATTAAAAATTAGCAGAAGTGCATAGTATAAAGGGTCTCAGAAAATATAGAATGGATTGGTGTAGCAAATATCTCTTTGCCATTTGATATTTTAGGAAAATCCTTATGAAACCCTGTCCTATATTAATCTTCTTTAGCTGCAATATCCCTGTATGTAATCTATATGAAAGTAATAATTATTTATAAACTATAAATTCTCCTCTTAAAGCCTTGTTAACAATTAATTTTATTTCTTGGGTAAATGATGATAATGTGTTATAAAAAGAAGAAAACACCCATTTGTTCCTGAATTATAGAAAAAAGGAAAAGTATATTAAATGTGACATAGATCTGCTTATACTATTCACAAAATAGTACTGTTGATTATAGTTTATTTACCAGTATAAAAAAGGACAGGTTAAAAAGTTCAGAAAATTTTAGTAGCATGACAAAAATACATGGCTAGAAAATGGCAAAAATAGTATTTGAATTTTGCTTTGCCTGTCCACCAAGCTTAAATTAATGGAGCATTACACAGTATACCTAAGTTTTACCTGGAATGTCCCATGTCACATCAATGAACAGAGGCCAAAACCTTTCATTACAACCAACTCTTTTTGGTTATTCACATGATTACTCATCATGCCCATATTCACCAACATCCAGTGTGTTTATACCTCTTGCAAAACATCAGCCTCTCTCCTGACTCTATCCTCATTATTACTGTCTAGTTTCACCAACATTTAATCATTTCAGCAGATGCATATAAAGAGCATCATTTTAATTTTTTCTTATGAGCATCTTACTATTTTTCCATCTACCAATAATCATGCCACATACCTATATTTTTCTACAATTGCATCTGACACAACATGTGACTAAGATATTGCTTGTGGTATAAACACAGAGTCACAACTCCTAGTGGCAATCAAATATATCTTGCAACTCTACTGTTTTGATAATTAAACCATCCTTCCACTCTCCATAAATACGTTCGATATTCTCCATGTCTTTTGAAGTTCACACATTCTCACAGTGCCCATCACTTTTAAAAGATGGAATCACCTCCTGCTAAGCAGATGGATCATGTAATTTGGCCAATTACCCTTGAATACCATAATATCTTCAAATAGTCCTTGCATTCACACACATAGGCTACTCCTTCTCTCTTGTTAAGTTGACAAGTCATGTTATCACTGGCTGAGTCCAATTCTCAAACTGAATTCTCTTTTCTTGGTAACTACATAAATGATCATAAATTCTATCGCAATTAACTGAAACTTCTCCCTCTCTTCACAAACATTTAATCATTTAATCTCATTTTGTCTCTTCCATCTTGAAATAAAAACATTCTTTTAGCTTACTTTCCTTCAAGTACCAGGCCTCCTAGTCTTCTCTCTCTTCACAATTGAAATGAAAGTTCAGTTACCATTTCCTCACAACCCACTTTGACTTATAAATATCAACATTAAGTCATCATAAATAAGTCTTGCTTGCAAACTTCAACAATAATCTTCCCATAGAAAAATCCTTACTTAAAACCAAAGAATTGAAACATGATCTATGTTTGTGGGGCTTCTTTTTTTCTTGCTTTCTCTGACATCTTAAACTCCTTACTATTTTCAAAGTACTCTAGTCACACCTTTTCCTTGTCCTCTGCAAATAAAACCTCAGAACACTATCAGAAAAAACTGAAAACTAAATCCTAGACCCTATTCTCTTGTTTGATCCACTCTCCTGAGATGCTCACACATTCATTTAATTGATATCAATTTCTCCCACCGCAATCTCTAAATTGGAAGTGACAAAACACCTGACTGGAATCCTATTCTGAGCTATCAATCATTCCATGCTTCATTATATGTATATATATGAATAAAATGAATAAAATGTCAGAACATTACCTCTGTCCCATAACATAAACATTAAACCAACTCTAGTCTCCAATCTTAATTAATGGCTCCACCAGGCATCCATTGATTGGTCCTTTACATTCCTCCACAAAATTACAAGACAATTGAACATAAATTTTTCTACCCTAAGCACATTATTGACAGTTGGAAAATGTGCTTATTAAAATTTCCTTATTTAAGGAGCTCTGGATCTTCTAATCATGGCTGATTACATCTATAATCAATTAAGAAGATTTTCATCAGCAATGAGTGATGTATCATCCAATTAGTTGAAGCCCTTAAAAGGATTTACCAACATTCTGTCTTGCTGAGGGATCAATGTGACACAAAATAAAGAGAAATGTTTGTGCTGAAATTTTATATTCAAAGAAAAAAGTATGTTTTAAGGTTCTAGAGTGCACAAATTTTACTACCACAAGAGGGAAATGTCACCTAGACTGTCACATCAAATGCGATATAGATGTCCTGAAGCCTGTGAAACAATACAGCCTTCAAAATATTAGGAATTCCTAGAATAGACTATAGTTTCATTATTTGTTTTCCTATAAGTAATATATGGTTCAATTAACAATGAATAGATTACTTTGAGTACATTTGCTGAAGGACTTCATTTCTTGAGATGGGAAATGTCTTTTGGAAAATACAATTAATGTAGGTGAGATATTTTTAAAAAGTTTTGCTTGGAAAAGCATTAGAAAAAGTTTTTGGAGACTGGAATGAGTTTTAGATTTTTTTCAAGGTAAGATATCACAGAAACGGTTTTGCCCTCAGTTATTGAGAGCAGGCTTAATTGCAGTTAAGTGGCCTAGAGTGGAGATGACAGTTAGCTAGTAGATTTCAGGGTTGGAGTGTCATGGTAAATGCAAAAGTCCATCTTCTGGATTGTGGGAAGATGGTGACAGACTAACAGGCAGAGATGAATGCTTTCACAAAATCAATGTAGAAAGAGCTAGAAGGTGCCTGAGGGACCTGCTTTGGGGGTCACAAGGAAAGTGCTTCACAACTCCCAGGAGTGATAGAGGGATGAAGAAGCTAAAATGAAAAATGGGTTTCCAAGCCCGTTCAGCAGCCAGGAAGGGCTCCACTCCCCCATCACCAAGATATTAAGCTTGGGTAAAACCCCTGGTTCACTGCAGCTGACTGAGGGGAACAGACAGCTTCTTCCCTGTCAGCTGCTTCAAAGGAAAAAGGAGGGGAGGCCAGGGTGCATCTTTAGTGAACTTGACCAGCAAAGCCTGGTTGATACAACACAGGAAAGCTGAAACAGAAACATCTCTATGTAAAGGTGTGTTGATGAGCACAATCTGCTGGCCAGTTTGGAAACTACATGGCCAAAAACTACTCTCTCTGCATCCAACCCCTGGGAAAAAATCTATGCCTCACTAGTTGGACAATTTTAAATACTGAGAATAAGTTGAACCAAATATCAAAGAAGAGGTGTGAATAAAAAAACAATTGACAGGAGAGGGAAATTGGCCATCAGAGTAAGTTTACCAACATATTCAGATGCTGAGACATCAACAAAAATTACAAGCCATACTAGGAAACAGGAAGAGATGGCTCAGCCAAAAGAACAAACCAAATATCCTGAAAAGATACAGGATTTAAGACAATCAGTGAAAATCACAGCTCTCCTAAATCACTTTAAATAATTTAAAGAAAATATAACTAAAGATATAAAGGATATTAAGAAAACACTGGGAGAGCATAAACAACAATTTGATAGCCTGCAAAGAAGCTTAACAGAACTTATGGGAATGAAAGATATGATGGGTGTGATTAAAAATACATAACAGGCACATAAGAGCAGATTTGAATCCCCTGAAGGCAGAATTAGTTACTTTAAAGACAGAACATCTAACTGGAAAAGGCAGGAGAATAGAAAGATAAGAGATTGGAAGAAATCTCTTCCAGTTTCAGGGAATTGAACGACAATGCAAAACTCACAAATATTCACATTATTGGTGTCCCAGAAGGAGAAGAGAATGGGGAAGGGGAAGAAAGAATATTTGAGGAAATAATGACTGAAAACTTCCCAAACCTTATGAAAGACATAAATATCAATATCCAAGAAGGACAATGAACCCCAAATAGAATACATATGAATAGACCTAATCCCAAGACACCCACTATTCATAATGACAAATATAAGAGATAAAGAGGATTTTGAAAGCAGCAAGAGACAAGCAAAGCATCACACAAGGGAAAGTCAATAAGATTAAATGCTGACTTCTCATCAGAAACCATGGTGGAAAGAAGAAAGTGGCATGATGTATTTAAGTTTTTCTCTGAAAGAGAAAAACTGTCATTCAAGAATTCTGTATCCACAAAGCTGTCCTTCAAAAATGAGGCTGAGGCAAGCAAACACTGATGGAATATATTACCAAAACACCAGATTTACAAGAGATACTAAAGGGGTGTTGCAGCTTGAAAGGAAAAGAGTTTAGTAATGAAGATTATTAGGAAGGGTAAACTAAAGAATAAGAAGACAGACAATAGAATGGTATGACAACAGAGAACCAAAGAACAAAATAGATGAAGTAAGTAATGCATTTGCATTAATAACACTGGTTTTAATGGACTGAACTCCCCAATCAAAAGAGATAGACTGATATAATGGATTTTAAAAACTGACCCTTCTATATGTTGTCTACAAGAGACCCACTTCAGGTGGAAGGATACTACCAGGTTAAAAGCAAAGGTTGGTAAAATTTATTCCATAGAATAGCAACCAAAATGAGCTGGAGTAGACCAGGTAGGTGTAAAATAACAATAAAATAGTATATGAACAATAATTACTCAGTGCAACTGGCAAACTGTTCCTGTGATCAGTATTCTGTAATTTTCTTCATACAAAATAAATACTTGCTTTTAATTGAGGAGGACAAGAGAAGTGATATACTTTTGGATGATTCATTTTTCTTTAATCCTTTCTTATTCATATTCTTTAATTAAAATAATCTATTTGGAGCAAAAATGATTTAGCAAGATTTTGAGTTTTTCTGCCTCATAGAATTATGAGTTGGCAAAAAAGTCCTTCCAATGCTAGTAGAAACCTATTGAATCATTTAAAACAGAAAGTTATATGATATTTAAGTTTTTAAATTACTCTTTTACTGAAGAAAGGAATGAAGTAATTAAGAAGGAGATTGGTGAATTTAAAGAATTAGATGATTGTTACTTGGCATAGGGGCTTGGAAGTGAAAATGTGAGGCAGCAGATAGAAGTAAAAGAGATAATACAGAATAAACTAAAGCCCAAGTACTTGGTTTTTTTATTTTCTCAGATATATAATTGAGCTTTAATGATGTCTTACACTTTGTCCTAAAGACTGAGCATGCAGTTTTGAAAGAAATTACATTTCCTTCCCTGAAGACATATAAAATCTAATAGAAATAATAATTGTATTACAAATTCAGTTAGTATTTGAAACTAATAGATAAGATTTTAGCAGAGAATTAAACTTTATATTTGGTTATGGACAGTATAGTGAAGTCATGTATGAGAAAGGATTATACAAAACTTTTCAGAGGGTTAATAACTAAGAAATGATCTAGGAATCAGTGCAGGATAATAATAGATGAGTAGGGAGAGACATAAGAACACTCTAAATAGAAGGAAAGAATTCATTAGTATTTTCATTAGACTCATGATTATTTGCAGGCAGTAATTCAAGGAGAAAAGAAATTTTTATCAAAAGTTGTTCCAAGGTTTAAGCTCTTGGTTGTCATTTAAGCCCACTCTTCATGATTAAGATGATTAAAGAAGAATAATTATTACAGAAGTCCATCTAAGTAGCTGATAAGGAACTTCTCAACTATACTGGTGCAGAATTTTCTGTTTCAATCTATGTCTATAATGTGATGTTTGGATTTTAGATATGTGTCTATGAATAGAGATGATATATTATATCAAAGGACTGGAAGAAATTTTCTAGTCAGTGAGTATAAAGGGTGAATAATAAGAATGGCTGGGAGCAAGTCCTGAGGATTTCCAATGTTTAATGTTTGATATAGATTCTTCAAAGGCCAAGAAAGCATAGCCAGTGAAATCAAAGGAAAACCAGGAGAGGGTTATGTCTTAGGAGACCAGGGAAGATAGCTTTTGTGGAGATTGTTGAATTTGTTGGGGAATCATGTAGGACGAAGAAACATTCAGTAGGTGTAGAGATACTTAGAAAACTTGTCTATCAATAGTAGTGACCTTAAGTAGAGAAGGTGTTAATCTGACTGAAAGATGTTGAGGAACCACAAGATATTGGCATAGAGGCTCTTCTTTGAATAAGTTTGACCAAACTGTACAAGAAAGGTGAGGTAAATGAAATAAATATAAATAAATGCCAATAAAATTTTAAGATATTAAATGGCTGTCATAAGAAAAATGTTTGAAAATTGACAGGAATTATAAAATGGGAATTGAATGAGCCTGTATCAAATGTGATTTTATGGCGTACTCACCAGAACTGAAACTGTAGAAGCCAGTGATGCCAGTTAGATTCTTAGGCAGATTCCTTAGGAAAATAATACTCACTCTTCTCCCAAAGTTGAACTGTCCAACATCTTCCTCTGTGGTCAAAAGTCTTCTCTAACTTTACTTTCATTTCTATAGGGGAAGACAGTTAATAAACATAATCAGTGCTGCAGTCCAGAGTAAACATCCTAATTATATATATACTTAACTTAATCAGTACTTGTTAGCTTTGATTGGATTTACCAGTCTCAATATGGTTTTGGTTACTAAAAGTATATCATCCAAAACCCATTTCATGACAATATACATCTCATTATTTTTATCTGCCACCCCACTGCCTTCTAACCTCTATAAGTTTCTGATGATAAATTGTCACTTAATCTTACTGATGATCCATGTATATAAGTTACATCACTTATTGTTTTTAAGATTCTTTCTTTGTCTCTGATATTTAACATTTTGATTGAGTCAATGTACTCCAGAGAAAAAGAACCAACAGGTGATATGCCTATACACACAAACACATAGATAAATGAAGAGACTTTTTATTTGGAATTGGCTCACAGGGCATGACCAGACAAGCCCAAATTCCATTGGACAGGCCAAAAACTAGAAACACTGGTAAAGGTGATTCTTAAGTCTGGCAAGTCTGTCCACAATTTCCAGAGCCACCAGTCATGAATACCCAAACTTTCATCTGGAAGTATCCCAGCAACCAACAAACAAAAACATGTAGTGTGCTTCAGAAAAATAGTGGGTGGACTCTCATCTCCCAGTGTCATAATAAATAGGGCAATGGCTACTGTTGCTAAATATAATATATTTATACAGATATATTACATATATGATCATGAAAACCATTGAATTTTATATAATTAGCCCATAGTTTTCTGAATTTTAAACTCTCTCCCTGATTTCAAAATATTGGTATGACTAACTCATGCCACATGTGGACTTTGGTCTCCACCAACAGACAAACACTATGAAATTTCTAAGACTTAAGTATTCTTGGTTCATGAACTGGCTATTTCTCCCTCCCAATCCTCTGGACACTTATTTATTCACTTCCTGCTCTACTCTCAGTCCCTGTCTCTTTTATATACTTTCCCTAAATCATTTTGGTTTCCTCACATGCGATTTCTAGAAATATCACTTTCTCAACCCTTACTTTTTAAATGTTTCCCCAATAGACTTTTATCCCATTCATGAAAATTAAAAATATAATTCATGATAGAGTTAATCAATTTAAGGACTTAAATCATATGATGAGATCAATGTCTCCCATCCTCCAAATCTAGCTCATAAACACCCTTCATCAGAAATTAGCAGGAGTACATAATATAAAGAGGCTTAGAAAATATAGAGTGGATTTGTGCAAAAAATATCTCTTTGATCCATCTGGTATTTTAGGAAAATGATTATGAAATTCTGTCCTAAATCAATCTTTGTTAGCTGCAACATCACTGAATATAATACACATGAAAGTGTTAATAATTTATAAACTATAAATTCTCCCCTTAAAACATTGTTGACAACTAATTTTATTTCATGGGCAAATGATGATAAGGTGTTAAAATGAAAGAAAAGACCCATTTGTTCCTGAATTATACAAAAAAGAAAATATGTATTAAATGTGACATTTAAAATAGGCAGGTAACTAGACTTGAGTGGAAATGACAGTCAGCTAGTAGAGTTCAGGACTGGAGAGTGATGGTAAATGCAAAGGTACTTCTTCTAATGGTAGTAGAAACCCATACAATAATTAAAAACAGGAAAGTTATATGATATTTTTGTTTTTAAATGAGTCATTTACTGAAGAAAGGAATTTAGTAATTAAGAAGGAATTTCGTCAATTTTAAGAATTAGATGATGGATACTTGACTTAGGGGATTGGAACTGAAAATGTGAGAGGGCAGATGGAAGTAAAAGAGATAAGACAGAAAAAAATGAAGTATTTTTATTTTTATTTTGTCTAATATATGAATTTTAATGATCTCTTACACTTTGTCCTGAAGACTGGGCATGCAGTTATGAAAGAAATTACTTTTCCTTCCCTGAAGGCATATACAGTCTAATGGAAATCAAAACTGTATTACAAAATCAGTTAGTATATGAAACTAACATACAAGATTTTATCAGTGAATTAAACTTTAGATTTGGTTATGGACTGTATAGGAAAGTCCTGTATGAGGAAGGATTATATAAATTTTATCAGCTGGCTAATAACTAAGAATTAGTCTAGAAATCAGTGCTAGATAATAATAGATGAGTAGGGAATAAATTAAGAACACTGCAAATAAAAGAGAGGTATTATCATTTGACTGATGATTAATTGCAAGCAATCATTCGAGGAGAAAAGAAGAGTTTTTTTTACCAAAAATTGCTCCAAGTTTTATGCCCCTGGTTGTCTTTTAATTCCACTCTTTATGATTTGGATTATTATAGAAGAATAATTTTTGCAAAAGTCCATCTGAGTATCTGATGAGGAACCTCTCAACTATCCTGGTGGAGAATTTTCTGATGTGATATTTGGGCTGTAGAGATATGTCTATGAATAGAGATAATATAATATATCAAATGATTGGAAAAGAATATATAGGGTGAATAATAGGAATGACTGGTAACAAGTGCTGAGGATTTCCAATATTTAATATTTAAGAAAGATTCTTCAAATGCCAAGAAAGCTTGGCCCTGGAAATCAAAGGAAAACTAGAAGAGGGTTATGTCCTAGGAGACCAGGGAAGGATGGCTTTTGGGGAAACCGCTGAATTTGTTTTTGGAATCATGTGGGATTAAGGAACATTTGGTGAGTGTAGAGATATTTAGAAAACTTGACTATCAATAGTAGTGACCTTAAGTGAAGAAGGTATTAATCTGACTGGAAGATGTTGAGGAAACAGAGTATATTAGCATAGAGACTCTACTTTGAATCACAATGGTCAAAATGTACGAGAGAGATGAAGTAAATGGGGGAAATAGAAATAGAGGCTAATAAAAATTAAAGATACTTATAGATATTAAATTGCTGTCCTAAAAAAAGTATTTGAAAATTGACAGGAATTATAAAATGGGAATTGAATGAGCCTGTATTAAATATGATTTTATGGAGTACTCACAAGAACTGAAATTGTAGAAGCCAGTGATGCCAGTTAGATTCTTTGACAGATTCCTTAGGAAAATAATATTCACTCTTCTCCCAAAGCTGAACTGTCCAACGTCTTCCTCTGTGGTCAAATGCCTTTTCTAGCTTTTCTTTCACTTATATAGGGGAAGACAATTAGTAAACTAATCAGTGCTACAGTCCAGAGTAAACACCATGATTACATGTATGCTTAACTTTATTAGTACTTGTGAGCTTTGACTAGATTTACCAGACTTAATATATTTTTGGTTATTAAAAGTCTATATCCAAACACATTTCATGACAATATACATCTCATTATTTTTCTCTGTCATCCCACTGCCTTCTGACCTTTATAAGCTTCTAATGAATAATTGGTTCAACCTTAGAGAGGATCCATGTATAAGAGTCAATTCTCTCTTACTGTTTTTAGGATTCTTTCTTCTTCTCTTGATATTCAGAATTTTGATGGAATAAAGGTATTGCAGAGAAAAAGAACCATCATAAGATATATACACACCCACAAATACACACATGAAATTAATTTTTATGTGAAATTGTCTCACAGGACCATGAGATGGCAAGTCTGAATTCTATAAGACAAGCCAAGAGGCAGAAACTTAAAAGGTGATTCTGAAGCCTGGCAAGTCCGTGTTCTCCAGGAAAACTAGCTGGTTGAAGGTGATACAGAAATTCTTCTTCATGACTACTGAAATTCTCAGTTTTGGCTTTTAAGATCTCCAAATGTTTGAATGAGGAAATTTCCAACATTACTGAGGGCAAATACCTTTTTTGTTTGTAGATAAGATTAACCAATTATAGATTCAAATAAAATCCACCTATGAAATACCTTCCCCGTAAAAATAATGTGATTGCATGCTTGACTTAAAAACTGGACACCAAAATCTAGCTATGTTGACACATGAAGTCAACTATCACAGACTATAATGTATCTCAGTGTGGGGGTTTTTGGATTTACCCTTTTAGAGTTCTTTGAACATCTTATATTTGCAGATTCATGTCTTGCATCAAATTTGGAAATTTTTCAGCTATTGTCTCTTCAGATATTCTTTCTGAGACTCCATAATGTGTAGGTTGTTATGCTTGATTGTGTCTCATAGGCTGCTTAGACTCTTTTAAATTTCTTCATTCCTTTTCTTTCTATTCCCTCAGACTGGACATTTCCAATTATACTATCTTCAGATTTGCTAATTCTTCTGTCCAAATTGGAGGTTGAACCAACATAGTAAATTTTTTTCATTTATTTTAGTTTTCAACTCCAGAATATCTGCGTGATTCTTTGTAAAAATGTCTCTGTTTATTGAAATTTTTCTTTTGCTCATGTATCATTTTCCTGATTTCTTTTAGTTCTTTCTCCATCTTTTCCTTCAGTTCATTGAGCATATTTAGCACAATTGATGTAAAGTCTTTGACTAGTAATTACATTGTATAGGCTTCCTACTTTATTTTGGCCCTTTGTATGAGCCACACTTTGCTGCTGAAACCTGCACATTTGAAAATTACAATATGTTAAAGCCAGTGACCAGTTTCTGTTTGTCATATGGGATCACTGAAATCTCTTCCTTTAACTGGTATTCAGCTACTGTGTTGAGAGAGATTTCCTTGAATGTCAGGAGCACAGAAAAATAAAAATTAAAGTAAAAACCTCTCCCAGTCTTTGCAGATTAGCTCTGTGCTGGGACTTTCCATCAAGTTTAGTTCAGCTTTCACTGATCCTATAGATCAGCCCAAAATGTATGATTAGGGTCTTCTCAAGACTTTTCAAAGCATGCATCTTGCCCTGGGGCCTTGCATGACTTTCACAATTCTCCATCATACAAGAATGTTCCTGGATGTTCTAATTTCTCAAGGAAACTCCACAGCATTACCTTCCAGGACCCAGACATTCTGTGTATGTTTCAAGTGTAATCTTTCACCCCAGTCATCTACAGTTTGATTGTTTCCTTAGTGTTCCTGCAATCTGTCCATCCCAAATGAGTTCCAGTTCAGGATAAACAAAAGAATACCTTGGATCAGTTTCCTTAAGTAGACAACAGATGGGTTGCAACAGATAAACATACACACTAAATTTGTGCATAATGTGTACTCTTCTCCTTCTATAGCCAGAGTTCAGGGTCCCAGAAATGTGGGCCAGTGTCTCAGAGACTGCAGCCAATCTTGGTAGGGTGTGGAATGGTGGCAAGGAAAAGCACCACATAGATTTCCTTCCATTACTTAGCTTTTTTCTTTCTTGATTTAACAATTGCTTTGTTTCTGTAAAACTTTTGACTGTTTCTAGAGTTCTGAGAATGTTGATTCTAGCAGTTTCTGATTGTTTATCAATATTTCTGTTGGAGAGAAAAGCATGCATTTGGTGCTTCCTACTCTGCCATTTGCTGAAGTCCTATTATTACTTTTAAATGCATCTTGATAGATTATTATGTAGAACAATAGATGACACAGATATCATGGTATTACTATATTACTATCTGGCCTTCATTCAGCTTGCTTGCAGCATCCAAACTCAGTAGATAATTTTGTTGTTTCCTTATAGATTACAATCAACACAGTAGGTCGGCTATACCAGATGTTGAGAATGTCTGGAGCCAGCATGGCAAAGAAAGCCTCCTGTAAGTCAGACTGAACTTGGGAAGGTGACTGAGCCAGGCTTCCCAGAGGAAAGAACAGCTTCCTGGACAAGCCGCTGAGGAAATACATGGTCTGCATGGAGCATTTGATGACACAACACCAGGTAGCCCAAGGCCCAGGCTGTCACACTCAGGGGCCCGAGGACGGACCCTCTCGTGCCACACCACCACCAGCCAATTCAACAGCCAAGTCTCCACCAGCCAAGTTACCTCATAACATCTGCCCACTGGCTGGGCTGCTCCTGTCCAACGTGACATTATGAGATGACAACACCCTGCACTGACAGGGCAGACCTGAATGCACCAGACTCAATTTTAAAGACTCATAAAATGTTGTAGAATATAGTGATATTCCATTTTTGAAAGGTCATTTAAAAATATTTTTTATTTATTCAATAAATAATTTTGCATGATTTCTTTGAACCAAGATATTTCTAGTTATAGCAGATACAGTAGAGAACCATGCACACTGTTATGGACAAAGAGCTAAAAATCCATGGAGAAAATATAAAATTAAAAATGAAGGGAATTGATCAAATGTGAAGTTTTGTTATGGATATCACATTTTTAAATAGAATTTATTACTAAGAAGGAGAATTGAAGAGGGGAGTGGTAGGGCAGAGGCCACATAGTACTCTCAAGGACAGGTTAATTATCAGAAGATCCTAACTCTCAGAAAGAAAAATATGAAAACAATCTTTTTAACCTGTACTTTATTCTTCATAGGTGGAAGATATAATTAAAGGGCCTACCAAAATGTTCTTCATAATTTTAGTTCCTTCTCAATCAGAATTAAAATTTACATTTGAGTGGAATTCAAATTTTCCTTTATATAATTCCCTAATTTTAGTTGTTCTTTGTGTGAATGCTGTTGGACATATTTACTATAACAAAGTGTGAGAAAATTAAGAGTTTGGGGAAAAGCTTATTGCTTTGTTAGAATTTTATTTCCATTCCCTGCAAAACACATGGTTTCTACTTTCTTCCTACAGAATTTAAACATGTGAAAACAAACAAAAATTATAAAATATATGAAAGAAAGCTTTATTATATTAAGTTATATGGAAATTTTGTGTTGGTAACTATCTGCACATTTTTAAAGGTAGGAGTTTCCCATATTTCTTCACACATGCTAAGGAACTGGGTATCAATCCCTTCTGCACTTTGAAATTATCTGAGGAGTGTAAAAATTTCTAATGCCAGTGTCCCACCCCTAGACATTCTGAGTTAATAGTTTTACCCCAGACATTCACAGTTTAAAAATGTGATACTAATAGGCATCAAAGTGTATGAACCCATTCTTTAAAGAGCTGAGAACCAATATAGTCCCTTGCTATTTACAATGCAGTATCATGGGAAAGGAGCATCAGTAAATACTGGGAGCTTGGTAAAAATGAGGGTTTTTATAAAATTTATACCCTAAATTTAATATTCTAAACTAATTACAATCTAAATTTATGATGAATTAACTTCAATAACCTATGAAAATTCTGATCCCTTATTAACACCTTCCCATTTTTTGCAGTTTGACCCACACATTTCATCTTTATTCATTGTGTGTCCAATGCAAAGTTTTATAATTATATTTATCTATTTGCATTTTCACTCATGAAAAATAAAATGTAGAGTTATGATGCAAAACAATTATAATGCTGATATTTACTAATATTGTTCATTTTCTGAGAGATCTTTATTCATAGCTGTGAATTGTCTAATGTACTTTCATTTCCAAATGAAAGGCTCACTTCAGTATTTCTTTTAAGGCAGTTCTAATGTTAATAAACTACTTCAATTTTGTTAATTTCAGAATGTCTTAAATTTCCCCCTCATTTATGAAAATCGTTTTTGCAAAATACAGTACTCTTGATTGATTTTTTTTCTTTCATCACTTTAAATATGTGTCCCACTTCCTTTTCCCTTTTATTATGTCTAATGAGAAATCTGTGCTTAATCTTAGTGAAGAGTCCTTGTAAATGATGAGAGACTTCTCACACTGTTATGAAGATTCTATTTGTAATTTTCTTTTGATATTTTCAATTTAATGAATCTCTCTATGAATATCTTGAATTTGTCCTACTAGGCTTGTGTTCAGTTTTTTTAATGTGTATATATGTGTCTTTCTTAGAATTTAGGAAGTTTTTAGTCATTATATCTTCAAATATATTTTCCACCCTATTTTCTCTCTTCTTCTGAACTAGTCTTTGTTTAATGACTTTTTTACAACTAATTTTGGAAAACTGTATTCCATGTAGCATATGAATGCTGATGTCTCTGTTCCATTAGCTTGTATTCAACTAATGTTTTGATAGAAGATTTCTTGAACACCTGTAGGGAGCAAAACATACATAAACAAAAACAGGAATGCAATACAAAACCAAATTTTAAAAAACAACCTTTCTCCAGGCTTGCAGAATTGGTCTTTGCTGGGGCTATACCCTTCAATCCTTAGTCAGGCTTGGACTGAATCTAGACAGCGTCCCCAGGTAAAATCTCAGAGACTTCCCAGGAATTTTCAGAGCATACACTTTGCCTGGGTTTGCTTTCTGGCTTACTATATACTCTAATATATGTGAGTATTCCAGAATGTTGTAATTTCCCAAAGAAACTCTTCCTAACTTTTCATTCCAGAAAACCAGTCCTTTATTGTCTGTCTCAACTGTAATCATTTTCACCAGATAGCAGGATTTGATCATTTCCTTATAGCAATTTAGAGCAAAGCCTGCCATTTCTCCAACCAAAGTAATTTCTGTGTTAGGTGAACAGAGACAATTCGTACCAGAATATAGGTGCATGGTATTTTATAAATAAGTTGTGCCCTACTACAGCCATTCCAAGGATCTAGGGCCCCATCCTGGAAATATAGTCCTGCCATTCTTCAAATCTGTCACAGTGCATGGAAAGGATGGGCAAAATTTAGCAAAAGAGCTATGTAGTTTTCCTGCCATTTCTATCCTTTTTCTTGATTCAATTACCCCTGGTTTCTGTAAATTTATTGTTAAAAAAGTTGTGGGTTTACAGACAATCATGCATAACATACAGGAGTCCCATACACCAGGCCACAACCAAGACCTTGCACTGTTGTGACACATTTGTTACAAATGGTGAAGAATGTCACTAAAATATTACTGCTAATTAAAGTCCATACCTTATGTTTGGTGAATTTTCCCACAAACTACCCTATTATTAACACTATATATTAGTATTGAATATTTTTATAGTTCATGAGAAAGCATTCTCATGTTTCTACTGTTAACCATAGTCTCTAATCCACAAAGGGCTCACTGTGGTATATCATCTCATTTCCTGTAAAATCCATCCAAAGTATACAGTAAGTGGTTCTCAGTTTCATCACATAGTTTTGCTCTTCACCTCAGTCAATTTTTGAACTTTTTCATTACTCCAAAAGCAAAAGTCCCATACTGTCTTATACTCCCAATTATTGGTTGGTCCTTAGAATTGATAGAGTAATTTTTTTGTCATTGCTGCAAAAATATTACAATATTTCTAACTACAGTCCTTAAGTTACATAACATGTGTTTTCCTATACATTGCCATATTCTTAACACCTTATAATAAAGTAACATTCTTGTATTTGTTCTTTAAACCACAATCCTCACCTACCACCCAAATCACCATATTGTACAGTCCCTAGATTATCCTCTAGCTTCCTTTAAATTGACATTTATGTCTCTAGAGTACCTCTTTCCTCCACATTCTCATTCATAAATCAGCAGTTTTAGTTATACTCACTACAATGTGTTACCATCAACTCTATCCATTTCCATTCACCATCAACCTTATTAAACATTCTACAGACATTCAGCATCAGCTTCCCCTTCTCAACACACGTTCATTTTCTACTAACCTATACTCTATAGTTTAACACTATGAATTTATTCATGGTGTTTAATTCATATTACTGAGACCATACAATATTTGTCCTTTTGTGTCTGGCTTATCAACATAATTTCCTCCTGTTTCATCTATGTTGTCTTATGCATCCCAAGTACATTTCTTCTTAAAGCTGAATAGCATTATATCAAATGCATATACCACATTTTGTTTGTCCATTCAGTAGCTGAAGGACACTTGGGATGTTTCCATCTTTTAGCAATCATGAATAATGCCTCAATTAACATCAATTTGCAAATGTCTGTTCATGATGTTTCCAGGTTTCTGAATATATTCTTAGGAGCAGGAATGATTGATCATATGGCACTTCTATATTTAACTTCCTGAGATATCTGCCAAGTGGTCTTCCACAGAGGCAATACCATTTTATATTCCACTAACAGTGAAGGAGTGTTCTTATTTCTCCACATCCTTTACAGCTCTTGTAGTTTACTGTTGCTTTTTAAATTATAGTCATTCTATAGTGCATGAAATATCTTATTGTAGTTTTGATCCCTAATGGCTAGTGATTTTATGCATCTTTTCATGTGCTTTTTGTTCATTTATTTTTCTTCTTTGGAAAAATGTCTATAGAAATCAAACCCTAATCACATATGTGGTTTCCAACTGTTTTCTTCCATTGAGTAGGCTGCATTTTCACCTTCTTGGCAAAGTTTTTTGAAGAGCAAAGTGTTTAATTTTGAGGAAGTGCCATTTATCTAGTTTTTTTTTCATTATTCATGATTTGGGTAAAAGGTTTACTAAACCATCACCTACCACAGGACCTTGAAAATGTTCCCTTACATTGTATTCTAGGAGATTTATGGCTCCAGATTTTATATTTAGCTGTTTTATGCATTTTGAATTATTTTTTATACAAGGTGTGGGAAATGGGTTATTCTTTCTTTTAGTTATGGATATACAGTTCTCCAGAATTTGTTGAAAATTCTGACCTAGCTGGGTGGGTTTTCAGCCTTGTCTAATTTCATTTGACCAATGATATCTATTTCAGAATGCTCCATTCAATTCCATTTGTCAATAAGTCTATTTTTATGCCAGCGTCATGCTGTTTTTACCATTGTAGCTAAGTAATATGCTTTAGAGTCAGGATGTGAGAGTCCACTGACATCATTCACTTTTTAAAAGATATTTTTAGCTATTCTGAACCCCTTACACAACAAAATAAATTTGATAATGAGTCTTTCTATTTCTGACAAGCAAGCTGTTGTAATTTTTATTGGGATTGCATTGAATCTGTAAATCAGTTTGGGTAGAATTGACATCTTAATGATATTTTGTCTTCCAATCCATGAACATTGAATGCCTTTCCATTTAGTTAGAACTTATTTAGTTTTGTTAATTTTTTTTTAAAACAGTGTTTTGTATTTCTCTGAATAAAAGCCCTTTATATTCTTGGTTAAGTTTCTTCCTAAATATTTTATTCTTTTAATCACTAACATAAATGGAACTTTTTCATTGACTTCCTTCTCAGATTGCTCATTAGTAGTGTATAGATATGCTACATATTTTTGCATATTCATCTAGTATCCTGTCACTTTTCTGAACTTGTCTATCAGTTCTACTAGCTTTGTGTGGATTTCCTATGTATAGGTTCATGTCATCAGCAAATAGCAAAAATTTTGCTTCTTCCTTTCTTTTTGGATGACTTTCATTTATTTCTTGCATCATCATCTTAGCTAGGACTTCCAGCACAATATTGAGTAACAGTGGTGATAGTGAGCATGCTTGCTTTTTCTTAATCTCATTGGGAAATCTATCAGTCTTTCACAATTGAGTATAACATTAGCTCTGGGTTTTTCATATATTCCCTTCATCATGTTAAGAAATTTTCCTTCGATTCCTATCTTTCAGAGTGCTTTTATCAAGAAAGACTGCTGTATTTTCTCAAATGCCATTTCTGCCTTAATTAACATGATCGTGTGATTTTTCCTTTTCAATTTATTGATGTGTTGTATTACACTGGTTGATTTTCTTGAATTGAAACACTCTTGCATACCTGTGATAAACCCCACTTCATAGTGGTGTATAGTTATTTTAATGGGCTTTTGGGTTCAGTTAGCTATTATTTTGTTGAGGAATTTTGCATCAATATTCATTAGAAAAATTGGCCTGCAACTTTCTCTGTTGTAGTATCTTTATCAGGCTTTAGTATTAGGATGACATTAGGTTCACTGAATGAGTCTGTTAGTGCTCCTCCTCCTGTATGCTTTCTTGGAAGAGTTTGAACAAGATTGGTATAGCATCTTCTTTGAATGATTGGTAGATTTCACTGGTGAAGCCATCTCATCCTGGGCTTTTTATTTTGGGGAGGTTTTTGATGCCTGTTTCAATCTCTTCACTTGTTAAGAGTTTACTGAGTTCTTCTATTCCTTCTAGTGTTAGAGTAGGTTGTTGATGAATTTCTGGGAATTTGTCCATTGCATCTCTGTTTATTAGCATACAGTTGTTGATAATATCTCTTATGATCTCTTTAGTTTCTGCATGGTCATTGGTAATGTTTCCCTTCTCATTTCTGATTTTATTTATTTTCATCTTCTCTCAGTCTTTCTTTGTTAGCCTAGCTAAGGGTTTGTCAATTTTGTTGATCTTGAAGAACCAACTTTCATTTTTAAAAATTCTCTGTATTGTCTTTTGTTCTCAATTTCATCTGTTTCTGCACAAATCTCTTTTATGTTTTTCCTTTTGCTTGCTTTAAGATTAGATTGGTGTTCTTATTCTAATTTGTCCATGTACACAGTTAGGTCTTTAATATTATTGCTCTTTTTTCTTGTAAGCATTTAGTACTGTAAATTTCCACCTAAGCAGTGCCTTCACTGTATCCCATAGATTTTGATATGTTGTGTTCTCATTTTCATTCATCTTGAGACATGTATTGATTTCTATTTCAATTCCTTCTTTGATCCATTGATTATTTAACATTGTGATGTTTAATTACCATATATTTGTGAACTTTTCCTTATCTGCTTGTTATTGATTTCTAACCTCATTCCATGGTGATCAAGAATTTCAAACTTTTTAAATTTATTGAGATTTTTCTTGTGACCCAAACTATGGTCTATACTGCAGAAAGATTCATGAGCATTTGATAAGAATGTATAACCTGCTGATTTTGGGTTCTATGATCAACAAAGGTCCATTTTTTCTAGTTCATTTATCATATTATTCAAGCTATCTTGCCTTGTTAATCCTTTGTCCTTATACTCTATCCAATGTGGAGAGTGGTGTATTGAATTCTCCAACAATTATTGTCTTCTTCTATTTCTCTCTTCAGTTTTGCCAGTATGTGCTTCACTTATTTGGGAGCACACAGATTATGTGCAGAAATATTTATTATTGTTGTTAATTCTTGTTGCAGTGCCTCTTGTATTAGTATGTAATGACTTTCTCTATCTCTTGAACACTTTTGCATTTTAGTTCTATTTGTCTGAGATTAGTATCACAGCTCCTGATTTTTATTACTTTTTGCATTGAATATCTTTTTCCAAACGTTCACTTTCAGCCTGCATGTGTCCTTGCATCTACCATGAATCTCTTCTAGACAGCATACAGATGGATCATATTTTTTATCCATTCTGGCATTCTAAGTCTTTTGATTGGGAAGTTCATTCCATTAACAGTCAACATTATGACTGTAAAGGCATTATTTATTTTGTCCATTTTACCCTTTTGCTTTCTGTTGTTTTATCTTACTTATGTCTTTCTTTTTATCCTTTTAATTACCCTTACTTATATTCTTCATTTCTACACTCTTCTCCAGGGCTCTTTCCCTTTTCTTTTCCTATCAGTCTGCAGAACTCTCTATAGTATCTCTTGTATATCTGATCTCTTGTTTACAAAATCTCTCAGTTATATTTTGTCTTTGAAGATTTTAAATTCATCCTCATTATTGAAAGACACTTTTTCCACATAAAGAATTTTTGGCTGTTAGTTTTCCTCTATCAGTACTTTTATTATATCATACCCTTGCCTTCTTATCTCCATGGTTTCTGATGAGATATTGACACGGTATTTGGGGGTTTCCCATGTGTGATATATTGCTTTTCTCTTGCTACTTTCAGAATCCTCTATTTATCACTGTCATTTGATGTTCTGAAAATAAGTGTTTCAGCATAGGTCTATTCAGATTTATTTTGTTTGAAGAATGCTGGCTTTCTTAGATGTTCACATTTATGTCTTTCATAAAGGCTAGGGGATTTTCAGTCATTATTTCCTCAAATATTCTTTATGCTACCTTTCCATATGCATCTTTTTCTGGGACTTTAACACATATGTTTCTCCACTTCGTACTGTCATTCAATTCCCTGAGATACTGTTCAATTTTTTCCATTCTTTTCTCGTTCTTTTCTTCTATCCTCTAATTCAAATTCTCTGTCTTCTTATTCACTTATTCTGTCCTCAGTCCATTCAAATTTGCTGTTATATGCCTGTAATGTATTTTTAATCTTATCCATTGTATCTTTAATCCTATTATCTCTATTACTTTTCTTTGAAGGCTTTCAAATTGTTCTTTATGCTCATCAAGTGTCTTTTTCTATCCTTTTTCACTTTAGCCATATTTCACTTAAACTCCTTGAACAAATTTAGGAGATTTGTGTGGACATTTTTATTACTTGTTTTAAATCCTAGTTTCATCAGTATTCTTGGTTTGTTGCTTTGCCTGGGCCTTCTCTTCCTTTTTCTTAGTAGTGCTTGTAAGTTTTGCTGATGTTTAGGCATCTGATCATGTTGGTTATTAAACTCTGTTCATCAATTTCTCTCTCTTACCTAGTTGTTTTGTTTCATGACTCTTCTTTGATTTTTTTGTCTATTGTATTTATTTATTAAAAGATACTTGGATTACATAAATGTCACATAAAAAGTATATGAGATTTCCATATACTCCATTCTCCCACACCTCCCACATTTTCCCACATTAACAACATCCTTCATTAGTGAGGTACATTCATTGCAATTGATGGACACATTTTGGAGCATTGTCACTAAGTATGGATTAAAGTTTACAATGCAGATTACACTCTGTCTCACCCAATTCTGTAGGTTATGCCAAGGTATATAATGGCCTACATCTGTGATTGCAGTGTCATTCAGGACAATACCTAATTCCTGAAAAAGCCCCCATATTACAGCTGTTTTTCCCTCTGGCTACCCTCAGAACCACCAATGGCCACAGCCTCCACATCAGTGATATAATTTCTTCCATGGCTAGAATCACATTAAGTCTACAGTAGAATAATAGTAAGTCTACCTTAGTCCATAGTTCATTCCCCAATCCTGAGGATTCTAGGATGGTGATGTCCACTCCACCTCTAATTGAGAGGAGTCTCTGGTCACATGGGCCTGATGGATAGGATTCTTTTGCTTGGAGTTGTAGACTATCTCAGTTCCTTGGTATGATTATTGTCCATTATCACCTCATTTATAGTTGTCCTGAGTGAGACCAATGAACTGGAGAATAGGTGTTGGAACTCTGTTGAGATTCAGGGCCAAGCTGGTACATGGACATCCCAAAGATTTAAGTCACTTGGACATACACATATCAACTCTAGTACTAATTATAGGTTCAAAGAGAAGGACAGAAGAGCTGTGTGTAGGGAAACCACAACTTGAGTCAAACTCTGTCACCCTGGGGAGAATAAACTCCAAAGTAAGGCCTATTAGCAAGGCAACAAAATCCTGAGCTATCTGTCCTGACTATAGTGTCTGGATATCTCCAGAGCCCTCAGGAGTCCCACTATTTGGGGTTGTATATACTTTGGCAGTCAATGAGATGCTGCTCAGATGTGCATAATTGTAACCTCTGGAATGACCTCCCAACTCACTTTGAAGTCTCTTAGTCATATAAATTCATTTGTCTTTACCTTTCCCCCTTTTGGTCAAGGTTTTTTTCCAGTTGCATTGCTAGTTGGTGCTTGGTAGTAATCCCTTGGTGCCTGGGATGCTCATCCATGGGATTCATGTCCCACACTGGGGGAAGGTAATATATTTATATGCTGAGTTTGGCTTGGAGAGAAACCACATTTGAGCAACAAGGAGGATCCCAGGAGACAACTCTTAGGAACCCCATAATACTAGGCTGTTTACATTTCAAGTGTAAAAGTTCATAAGCACAGTCATCAATATAAAGGGCCCATCAATGGACTCTCCTCCTTCATTAGTTATTGCCCCTGTACTCAGGGGATTCTTGCTGATCGATTAGAGAATGTAGCAGAGCTCCCTAAGATTGGAAATTGATATTCTTTCAATTATTGTGTGAATCTCCCCCCACTGTGATGATGTCCCATGAATATTTGAATACATTTATATACCTTATACGTATTCCCAGGTGAACTTCTTCCCATGTATCCCCCATCACTGACACCTCATACCAATGATAGACCCCTGCAACATTTGTAACCCTTCTGTGATCCAAAACTTCTTCAAAAATGAAGCCAATAAAACACCCAAATACATTTAATAAGAAAATGAAATAATAATTATAGTTATAACACTAAAAAATAAAATACCAAAAAATTTTTTTTTAAATTGGGATAATAAAAATTAATAAAAATATTTTTTAAAAATTTTGACATTTTGCATTTCACATATGTAAGATCTGTTGTCCTATATGTACAGTGACATTTTATTCCATTTATAGCCCCAGTGTCTTACTTTATTTATTTTGTCCTCAAATAAGTTTTAGTTTACAGGAAAGGCACCTATCAAGTACAAGGGTCTCCTATATAGCCAACAGCCTCTCCCTTTCCCCCTTCCCCTAATAATAGCATTTTATATGTGGATGAAACATTTGTTACAAGTGCTGTACAAATATTGAAACATAGCTGCAAAGCATGGTCAATGGTTTACATTATGGCTTTTATCTTGGACCACACAATTTTATAAACTTTGATGAAATTCAACATGGCCTATATCCATCATAGCAAGATCATGCAGAACACTTCCATCACCCTCAAAAAGCCCCCTGTTCTATCTATTCTATTCCTCCCTCCCTCTCCCCTCAGGACCCATGGCAACCACCAGTCTTCACTCCTTGAAGGACAAGACTCATCGTTACTTACAACAGCACTGAGGACTTGACATGCTGGTCTGTCCTCCCCTGTTAGGAACTGCCCATGCTCTTGAGAGACTTTTGCTTTTCTATTTGGGATTATAGCAGGACTCCCCAGGATGGGAGTCCACCACTTACCACTCATTATGTGCACCTCTACCCACTAATATAACACACTATAGCAAGATGAACACTCACACACTACCTAGAAGCCTGTCCCAGGTGCACCTTGTCCCAAATTCCCCCCACATTCAACACCCCAATCCAGCAACCCTCACTTGCCATACTGCCAAAAAAGCATTCCCAACATTGTAGTTTCAACCATGTAGCAAACAATCTCCAGTGTTCAACTGTGCCCTCCCCTAACCTTTCCCCCAGTTCCAAGGACAGTCCAACCACTTTCCCCACCCCACTCACCTGACAAACCAACACCAGCCAATCCAATAGTATCATTACACCACTGTCATGTCCTTCCACTGTACAACAACACACTTCCACCTTATCTTAGATTTTGTCCATATGGGTGTTGGCTCACAACCTTTTTCTCCTTTCTGTTTCCTGTAAATCTATCTTCCAGACAGTAGCTTTGTGAGTTTGCTTAATTTGCTTAATTCGTATCAGTGAGGTCATGTAAGATTTGCCTACAATGCCTGGCTTGCTTCACTCAACATAAGGTCTTAAAGATCCATCCATGTTATCCCATGTGTTAATATTTTATTCCTTCTTACATTTGAGTAATATTACATTTATGTATATAACACAATTTGTTTATCTGTTCATCTGTTGAAGGGCATTTGGATTGATTCCAAATTTTGACAATATTGAATAATGCCACTATGAACATTGGCGTGCATTTATCTGTTTATGTCCTTGCTTTCAGTTCTTCTGAAAATATGGAAAATAGTGGAATGGCTGGATCATATGACAGTTCTACAGTTAGTTTTCTGAGGAACTGCCCAACTGTCCTCCACAGTGGTTGCAACATTCTACATTCCAACCAACAATGGATGAGGGTTCCCATTCCTTCACATCCTCTCCAACACTTGTAGTCCTCTGTATTTTTATAAGCTGCCAGTCTAATGGGTGTAAGATGATATCTCATTAAAGTTTTGTTTTGCATTTCCCTAATAGCTAGTGGAGTTGAGCATCTTTTCATGTGTTATCTAGTCATTTGTATGTCTTCTTTGGAGAAGTGTCTATTCAAGTCACTTGCTCATTTTTTAAATGTGTTGTTTGTTTTCTAAATTTTGAGATGTAGAATTTCTTTATATATGCAGGATATTAGGCCCCTATCAGATATATGTTTATGGTATTACTCAGGCTTCTCTCAGGAAACAGAATCAATAGGAGATATCTGTCAATAATATGAGATTTTATAAGAGTCTTTCACGCAACTGTGGGGATGCACAAGTCCAGGTTCCGCAGGCAGGCTGCAAACCAGGGGATCTGATGAAAGTCCAATGAAAGGTCCTTCATGAGTTTCTTGAAGAAGTTGACTGTCCAAAGACGACCTGGGAAATTCTCTCTGAATGTTGAAATCAATTCCCCTAGTAAGGCATTCAACTGATTGGATAAAAGCATCACCAATTGCTAATGTAATCTCCCTGATTGACGCAGATGTAATCATCCATCTATGCAGTAAACTCACTGGTGATCAAAGCCCATAAATGCTCTTGAATTACAATTAGCCCAGTTCTTGCTGAACCTAACACCTGGGCACAATTACGTGGCTGAGTTGACACATTAGCCTAATGATCACAGTCCACCGCTTGTCAACTCAGCAAGTATACACATAACCCTAAACCATATTTAGTCTCTAAGTAAAAACAATAACAGACAAGCATACCTATATATTTCTGCTTAAAAAATGTTCAACTACCCTGCGTATGACAAGAAACACAATAATTCCCCACAGAACAGGGTGCAAGTCCTTGGGTAATATTCACTCTTAAACTTGACATCCTTAAATATTATGATGTGAAATTAATATAACTTTTCATATGATGGGGGAAAAAGTTGGGGAAGAAAACAGAGAAATTTGTTTTGTGTACATATACAATCATATTCATAGTGAAACAAGGAAGAAGTGTTCATGACTATTACAGTCATCATTTCTGTAACTAGTCACATGATTGTAGTTCATATTTATCACTACCTTCTTCCACTACCCATTCCATGTTCTCATTACCTTCAACAAGCACTTCAGCTGGCCATGGTTATTTGTCTGGTGGGGTAACCTAAACTTTCATACCCGAAGATTCTGGGCCATTGTTAGTCCTGCTTGAATTGGTTGGTTGCAATTTTCATTGACTTTAATCACAGGGCATGGCAGTACTAGGAGTCACCCAAGAGGATCTCCTGCATTCCAGGCAAACTCTTCTTTACCCCCATTATGTAGATGTAGTCCTATTTCCCCTTGATAGTCAGGATCAATCACCCCAACCAGTACAGTAATTCCCTCTTTGCCTGTGGATTCACAGATAAGAGGAGCCCAAAGTCGCCAGGTGGCAATCTTAACTTCCAGGTCAATGGAAACATTGTTGTGTTCCCTGGTGGCAGCACTTATTCTTTTGGGACTAAAACCTGTAGACCAACAGAGCTTAAGATTTCAGGGACAGGAAGCAAAAACTTTCCTAGTGGGTCACTAGGGGTACTAGTGAATTGTGTGCCTCCCATTTCCATGCTTTGATTCCTGGACCCATGAATCCTTGTAATGGGAGAAAGAGCACCATAGACAGGACACTGCTTTAGAGCATACCCAGCCTCCTGAAGAACATTGCCCCAGCCTTGCAAGGTATTACCATCTAGTTGGCACTGTAATTGCATCTTCAAAAGGCCATTCCACTTTTCTATTAATCTAGCTGCTTCAGGATGATGGGAAGCATGGCAAGACCAGTGAATTCCGGTGGCATTTGCCCATTCCCACACATCATTTGCTGTGAAATGGGTTCCTTGATCAGAAGCCATGCTCTGTGGAATGCCATGGCAGTAGATAAGACATTCATTAAGTCCATGGATGGTAGTTTTGGAAGTAGCCTTGCATGCTGGAAATGCAAACCCATAAACTGAGTATGTGTCTATTCCAGTTAAAACAAATTGCTGCCCCTTCCATAATGGAAGTGGCCCAATATAGTCAACCTGCCACCAGGTAGCAGGCTGGTCACCTCAAGGAATGGTGCCATATTGGGGGCTAAGTGTGGGTCTCTGCTGCTGACAGATTGGGCATTCAGCAGTGGCTGTAGCCAAGTCAGCCTTGGTGAGGGGAAATCCATGTTGCTGAGCCCATGAATAACCTCCATCCCTACTCCATGACCACTTTGTTCCTGAGCCCATTCAGCAATGACCGGAGTGGCTGGGGAAAGAGGCTGAGCATTAGCCACAGAGCGAGTCATCTTATCCACTTGATTATTAAACTTTTCCTCTGCTGAAGAAACCCTCTATTGGGAATTCATGTGGGACTCAAATATGTTCATGTTTTTTGCCCACTTAGAAAGTTCTATCCATATACGTCTACCCCAGACCTCCTTGTAATCAATTTTCCAATCATTTTCCTTCCATGTCCCTGACTATCTAGCCAAACCATTGGCAACAGCCCATGAATCAGTCAGTGCACAAAAACACCTCTGACTTTTCTTCTTCCAAAAAAAATGAACAACTAGGTGCACTTCTCGAGGTTCTGCCCATTGGTAGAATTTGCCTTCACTGCTATCCTTCAAAGATGTCCCAGAAAAGGGCTGCAGTGCCACAGCTGTTCCCTTTTGGGTGGTACTTGGATATTATGAAGAACCTTCTGTAAACCAGGCCCAAGTTTTCTCTTCCTCAGTCAACTGATTGTAAGGGCCTCCAAAAGAGGCCAAAGCTGTGGGCTGGGAAAGAGAAGGTAACATGGTAGCGGTGGTGACCATTGGCATTTGGGCTACTTCCTCATGTAACTTACTTGTGCCTTCAGGACCTGCTTGAATCCTATCTCATATATACCACTTCCACTTTATTATGGAGTGTTGCTGTGCATGCCCAACTTTATGTTTGGTGGGTCAGACAATACCCAACCCATGATATGCAACTCAGGTCTCATGGTAACTTGATGGCCCATGATTAAACATTCAGTCTCTACTAAGGCCCAGTAGCAAACCAAAAGCTGTTTCTCAAAAGGGGAGGATGGCAAGGCTTTGCTCCAAAATCCTAAGGGTCTGTGTTGTGATTCCCCTATAGGGGCCTGCCAAAAGCTCCAGACAGCATCTCTATTTGCCACTGAAACTTCCAGCACAATTGGATCTGCTGGATCATGTGGTCCAAGTGGTAGTGCAGCTTGCACAGCAGCCTGGACCTGTCACAGGGCCTCCTCTTGTTCCAGTCCCCAATCAAACTTAGCAGCTTTTCTGGTCACTCAGTAAATGGACCAAAGTAGCATGCCCAAATGAGGAATGTGTAGCTCCAAAATCCAAAGACGCCAACTAAGCATTAGGGCTCTTTTTGGTCACAGAAAGGGCCAGGTACAACAGCTTATCTTTTACTTTAGAAGGGATATCTCGACAGACCCCACACAACTGGACACCTAGAAATTTCACTGAGGTGGAAGGACCCTGTAATTTTGTTGGATTTATATCCCATCCTCTCTCATACAAATGCCTTACCAATAAATCTAGAGTCTTTGCTACTTCTTGCTCATTAGGCCCTATCAACATGATAGGATCAATATAATGGACCAGTGTCATGTCTCATGGGAGGGAGAGATGATCAAGGTCCCTGCTGACAATATTATGACATAGGGCTGCAGAGCTTTTATACCCCTGAGTCAGGACAATGAAGGAATACTGCTTGCTTTGTCAGCTGAAAGCAAACTGTTTCTTGTGGTCCTTACTATTGGCAATTGAGAAAAAAACATTTGCCAGATCAAAAGCTGCATACCAGGTACCAAGGGAAGTGTGGATTTTCTCAAGCAATGATACCACACCTGGGACAGCAGCTACAATTGGAGTCACCATCTGTTTAAGTTTACGATCATCTACTGTTATCCTCCAAGATCCATCTGGTTTCTGCACAGGCCAAATAAGAGAGTTGAATGGGGATGTGGTGGGAATCACCACCCCTGCATCCTTCAAATCCTTGATGGTGACACTAATCTCTGCAATCCGTCCAGGAATTTGGTATTGCCTTTGATTTATTATTTTGCTAGGCAGGGGCAGTTCTAGTGGCTTGCACTTGGCCTTTCCAGCCATAATAGCCCTCACTCCACAAGTCAGGGATCCAATGTGGGGATTCTGCCAGTTACTGAGTATGTCTATTCCAATTATACATTCTGGAACTGGGGAAATAACCACAGGATGGGTCTGGGGGCCCACTGGACCCCTGTGACATAGACCTGAGCTAAAACTCCATCAATCACCTGACCTCCATAAGCACCAACTCTGACTGGTGGACCACAGTGGTGTATTGGGTCTCCTGGAATTAATGTGACTTCTGAGCCAGTGTCTAATAATCCCTGAAATATCTAATAATTTCCTTTTCCCCAATGCACAGTTACTCTGGCAAAAGGCCGTAGGTCTCCCTGTGGAAAGTTGCGAGGAAGATTAAGAGTATAAATTTTTGTCAGTTTAACAGGAGCCTTCCCCAAGGAGATCTGGCCTTCTCGTCACTCAAGGGGCTCTGGTTCTGTAAACTGTCTCAAGTCTGGGAATTGATTAAAGTGCTGTGATTTGCCTCTGTAATTTGAGTTAGGGTTTTGTTCACTTGACCTAAAATCTTCTGCTTATACAGATCCAGAAGAAATTTAGTAGACTGCCCATGTACTTCACTTCAAGTTACCCCATGATCTATTAGCCAATGTCATAACTCCATGCGACTCAGAATATTCTTTGTGCTGCTTTGAATCTGCCTTTCATTGCAATAGCCACACCCACTTTGCGTTTGGCGATTAACTGCTGATACTTGACTTTTACCGGATGGAGATCCAATCATCCCCTTAATGTTTAAGGATTCCAATTCCATTACAGCCTCTCTACAGTAATATCTTGACTGCAGAGAAGAACAGCCACAGAACTCTTCAGGGAAGATGGAGATAGTCTTACAAATTTATTCCTCAAAGTCCTGGTTAAAGGTGTGTCCTCTGGACATTCCTGGGGTGGGTGGGCATGTCTCAAATGGTAACTCCCTTCTAACATTCCAATCTCTCTAAGCCTTTGAATCCCCTCATCTACTGTATACCAGGGCAAACTGGGCATCTTAACATCAGCATGTTAGGTCATCATTTGGTCCATATTTCAGTCAGCCACCCAAACAAACTGTTAGAGCCCTTTCTAATCCCTCAAGCTACACTGTTGAATCCAGAATTTCTGCTTAGTGGGCACATATCAATAAATTCAGCCTGATCCAACTTTATATTCCTTCCACCATTTTCCCATACTCTTAGCAAACATTCCCACACATATTCCCCTGATTTCTGTCTATGTACGTTGGAAAACTCACACAGTTCTTTCAGAGCATAGCATACTTCCTCATGGATCAGACCCTGTATTTCACCTTTGGGTTTGTTTTTTGTGATTTTAGTATAGTAATAGGTCTAAAAGACAAGAGGGGTAGTGGGGGTGGGTGAGGAGAAGGACTAGAGATGCCTTGCAAGCTACTGACCTCAGGACCTTCCTTTCCATTTTCTTCTGGTGAGACAGGATTTTAATCTCTTCAGGCAAGGGTTTGAAGGCAGATTCCTCAGGGCAAACTGGAAGTTGGGCAGTGCATGCTGGAGTTAAGCTGGTACCTGCCTCAGGGTTGGGAGGAGGGCCAGACTCCCTGGGGCATGCCAGAGACTGGGCAGTGCAGGCTTCAGTTTGGTGGCTACTCTCCTCAGAGCTGGAAGGATGTTGGGACTCCCTGGGGCAGGCTGGAGGCTGGATGATACAACGTTGACAAGTTGTGGTCTCCACAGGGTAGGCTATTGCAGCTTTATCTGGTAAAGTCTCAGCAGAATTTATAGTTCCAATGTCCCCACCAATATTATCATTATCCCATATATCTCCCTCCCAATCCTCGGGTTTCCACTCCTTTCCAATCAATGCCTTCACTTTAATTGCAGAAACTCTGCAGGGTTGAAATTATAGTTTCCTCTGTAATTCTGCTACTCATACAATGAGACTCTGGGTTTGATTCTCAGATATCCCAAGTCTGTGGCTGCAGGAGACAAGATTTTCTTTCAGGGTACACATAGAAACTTTCACATCATTCATGCAGCATTTAAGTTTCAAATTTGAAGACTTTAGCTCATCACTTTCTTTTGTAACTGTATCCAGAGTAGCTAGGAGGAGCCAGCCAACATCATTGTACTTTTTGACTCCACAAAATTCTGTTGAGGTGTTGAAAACACTGTCACCCAGATCCTTGCTTATTATAGCATGGAAGTAGGGGAATCCAGTGATGCTATTTTGCATATCTCTATTGCCAGCCCATGCCATGGGCTTTTAGCAACGTCTTTATTATTGGAAAGGGAGTTACAAGTACCCTTGTGTCCAATTAGAGTAGAGAGCCAATTACAAAACTCCCAGAACCACTTCAGACATCCCATGTTTAAGACTCTGTTCCTCAAGAACTCTCCCATTACCAAGATTTATTAGGGTTCTTTCAGGAAACAGAATCAACAGGAGATATCTGTCATTAATATGAGATTTTATAAGAGACTCTCATGCGACTGTGGGGATGCACAAGTCCAGGTTCCACAGGCACGCTGCAAACCAGGGACTCTGATGAAAGTCCAATGAATGGTCCTTCATGAGTTTCTGGGAGAAGTTGGCTGTCCAAAGACGACCTGGGAAATTCTCTCTGAATGTTGAAATCACTTCCCCTAGAAAGGCATTCAACTAATTGGATAAAAGCATCACCAATTGCTGATGCAATCTCCCTGATTGAAGCAGATGTAATCAGCCATCCATGCAGTAAACTCACTTGTGATCAAAGTCCATAAATGCTCTTGTATTACAATTAGCCCAGTGCTTGCTGGACCTAACACCTGGAAACAATTACCTGGCCAAGTAGACACATTAGCCTAACCATCACAGTTATCAAATATTTTCTCCCATTGAGTAGGCTGTCTTTACACTTTTTTGACAAACTACCTTGAGGTGAAAAAGTTTTTATCTTTGCAGAGGTCCCATTTATACATATTTTTTCTTTTGTTTGTCAAGCTTTGTGTGTAAAGTTCATGAAATCATTTCCTAATACAAAATCCTGTAGATTCTTCCCTACATTATTTTCCAAGGTCTTTATGGTCTTGGGTCTTATATTTAGATCTTCAATTCATCTTAAATTTATTTTTGTGTAAGGTAAGAAATGGAGTTCCCTATCATTCCTTTGGATATGGATACTCAGTTCTCCAAGCATCTTTTGTTGAAGAGGCCATTCTCTACAAGTTGAATAGGCTTGGTGGCCTTGTTAAATATCAGTTGACTGTATATATGAGGATTTATATCAGAACTCTCACTTAGGTTCTATTGGTCAGTATGTGTATTCTTGTGCCAATACCATGTAGTTTTGACCACTGTAGCTTTGTATTATGTTTTAAAATCTGGTAGTGTGATTCCTCCAATTTCACTTTTCTTTTTCAATGTCTTTGGACATTCAGGGCCTGTTGCCCTTCAAAATAAATTTCTTAGTTATTCCAATTCAGTAAAAAATGCTGTGGTGATTTTTATTGGGATTGCATTTAATCTGTAGGTCAGTTTGGGTAGGATAGACATCTTAATGATGTTTAATCTTTCTATCAATGAAAGGGAATAGTCTTCCATCTATTTAAGTATTCTTTGATTTCCTTTAACAGAGTTGTGTAGTTTTCTTCATATAATTCATTTACATCTGCAGTTAAATTTATTCCTAGGCATTTGATTCATTTAGTTGCTCTTGTAAAATTGGATTTTTGTTCTTGATTTCCTTCTCAGACTGTCCATTATTGGTCTACAGAAATGCTACAGATTTTTGCATATTGGTCTTATAACCTGCGACATTACCAAATTCATTTGTAAGCTTAGAAATTTTCTTTGTGATTTCTCAGGGATTTCTATGTATAGGACATTTGTCTGAAAATAGTGAAATTTTTACTACTTCCTTTCCAATACAGATGCCTTTTATATCTTTTTCTTGCCTAAGTACTCAAGCTAGTACTTCTAACACAATGCTAAATAAAAGTGGTGAAAGTGGGCATCCTGGTCTTGTTCCCAATCTTTGAGGAAAAGCTTTTAGGATTAAACCATTAAATATGATGTTGGTTGTGGGTTTTTCATATATACCCTTTATTAGGTTGAGAAATTTTCCTTCTATTCCTATCTTTGGAGTGTTTTTATCAGGAAACAGTGCCATATTTTGTCTAATACTTTCTCTGCATTTATAGAGATAATCATGTGGTTTTTATCTTTTGATCCGTTTATGTGGTGTATTATATCAATTTTCATATGTTTCATCATCCTTGCATACCAGGGATTAAACCCACTTGGTCGTGATTTATAATTTGTTTGATGTGTTGTTAAATACAGTTAGCAAGTATTTTGTTGAGAATTTTAGCATCTGGGTTCATTAGAGAGATCGGTCTAAAGTTTTGGTATTAGGGTGGTGTGGGCATCATAGAAAGTGTTAGGCAATGTTCCTTCCACCTCTATTTTCTGGAAGAGGTTAAACAGGGTAGGTGTTAATTCTTTCTGGAATGTTTGGTAAAATTCACCTGTAAAGCCATCTGGTGTTGTGCTCTACTTAGTTGGGAGGTTTTTGATAACTAATTCTATCTCATTTCTTGTGAGTGGTCTGTTGAGTTCATCAATTTATCTTTACACAATGAAGGTTGCTTCTGTGTTTTTAGGAATTTCTCCATTTCCTCTAAATTATCCATATTGTTGGCATATAATTTTTCAAAGTATCCTCTTATGATACTCTTTAATTCTGTGGGGTCAGTGGTGATATCCCCTTCCTCATTTCTTATTTTGTGTGTTTGCATATTCTCTCTTTTTATCTTTGTTAGTTTAACTATGGGTTTGTCAATTTCATTGATCTTCTCAAAGGATCAGCTTTTGTTTTTGTTACTTTTTTCTAGTGCTTTCTTACTTTCTATTTCATTTAGTTCTTCTCTAATCTTTGTTATTTCTTTCTTTCTACTTCTTTTGGGTTAGTTCATTGTTCTTTTTCTAATTCCTCCAAGTGTGTTGTTAGGTCTTTGATTTTAGCTCTTTCTTCTTTTTTAATATAGGCATTTATGGCTATGAATTTCTCTCTCAGTACAGCTTTTGCTTCATCCCATATGTTATGATATGCTGTGTTGTCATTTTCATTCATTTCATGATAGTTACTGATTTCTCTTGAGATTTCTTCCTTGACCCACTGTTTGTCTAAGAGTGTGTTGGTTAACTTATGTATCTTTGAGCCTAATCTTGTTCTGTGCCCCTTATTCATTTCCTGCATCATTGTATTGTGGTCAGAGAAATTACTTTGTATAATTTCAAACTTTCTGAATTCATTGAAGGTTGTTCTTTGGCCTATCATGTGGTATATCATGGAAAAAGATTCAAGTGCACTCAAGAAGAATGTATATCTCACAGTATTTTGGTGTAATGTCCTGTATATGCCTATTAGGTCAGGTCCTCTAATGTCTTATTCAAAGTCTTTCTTTCAGTATTGATTTTGTGTTGAGATGTTCTGTCTAATGGTGACAATGGTGTATTAAATTCCCCCACTATAATTGTAGAGACATCTATTTCTCCATTTAGTTTTTCCAGTGTTTGCCTCATGTATTTTACGGCACCCTAGTTAGGTGCATAAATGTTTATGATTTTTCTTTCTTCTTGATAGATTTCCCCTTTTATTAATATATAGTGTCCTCCTTTGTCACTTACAATACTTTTGCATTTAAAGTCTATTTTGTCCAAAATACTCTCACTCTTTTTTGGTTATTGTTTTCTTGTAAAATTGTTTTCTAACCATTCACTTTCTGACTCCTTGCATCCCTGAGTTTAAGTAGGTTTTCTTGTAGACAGCATATAGATGGGTCATATAGCCTTATCCATTCTGCCAATCTATGTCTCTTCACTGGGGAGTTGAATCCATTAACATCCAATGTTATTATTGTCAAGGATTTATTTTCTTTAGCCATATTTTCTTTATGTTTAGGTATGTCATATATATTTTTATCTCCTTTTTTATCTTTTTAGTTGTTCTTGCACTCTCCTACCACTCTCTCTCTCTTTTGTTTTTTCCTTTTGATCTACACATCTCCCTTTAGTATTTCTTGAAGTGTATGTTTCTTATTGAAATACTCTCTTAATTTCTGTTTATCTGTGAATATTTTGAGCTTGCTCTCGTTTTTGAATATCAGACTTGTTGGATAGAGAATTCTTGGCTGGAAATTTTTTCTTTTAGCACTTTAACTATATCATAACACTGCCTTCTTCCCTCCATGGTTTCAGATAAGAAATCAGCACTTTATTCTATTAAGCACTCCTTGTATGTGATGGTTCTCTTTTCTCTTGCTACTTTCAGTATTCTGTCTTTGTTTCAAGCATTGGACAATTTGATGACTATATTTCTTGGAGTAGGCTTGTTAGGATTTTTACTGTTTGGGGTGTGTCACACTTCCTGGACTTTTATGTCCATGTCCTTCAATAGGGTTGGGAAGTTTTCAGCCTTTATTTCCTCCAACAATCTTTCTGTGCCCTTTCCCTTCTTTTTTCCTTCTGGGATGTCTATAATGCATATGTCTGTATGTTTCATGTTGTCATTCAACTCCCTAAGTTCCTGATGGATTTTTTCTATCTTTTTATCTATCTGTTCTACTATCTGTTTGCTTTCAGATATATTGTCTTCCACATCACTGATTCTTTCCTCTGCCTGTTCAAATCTGTTGTTATGTGCTACCAGTATATTTTTGATTTCCTGCATTGTGCCATTCATCACAGTAATACTCATTATCTTTTTATGTATGCTTACAATTTCTTCAGTATGTTTTCCCAGTGTCTTCTTAATATCCTTTAACTCTTCCATCACTTCATTAAGTGGATTCATGATATTTGTTTGGACAACTCTGATTAGTTGTTCCATGTTCTGCAGCTCTCCCTGATTTTTAGTTTGTCTATTGAACTGGGCCATGCCTTTCTATTTCTTAGTATAGCTTGTAATTTTTTGTTGGTGTCTAGACATCTGTTTATCTTGATGGGTTTATTCAGCTGATTAGCTTCTCTCTCTTATCTATGGTTTTATTTCCTTGTTGTTTTTGTGTGTGTGGTAAGGTTTCACTTTGACACTTTTCTACTCCTATTCTATTTCCTTTTTGTTGCCTATTTTCCCTTGAATGGAAATAAAATTAAGGCCAGAGAAAAGGCTATATGAAGAGAAACTAATAATAGTGATAATAATAGTAAAAGGTATGAGAGGAACCATACAAGACCTAAGAAATTGAAAAATTAACATAAGCAAGAAACACAGAAGAATAAGATTAGAAAAGTGGAATACAAACAACGAAAGAAGAAGCAGAATAGAGAAAAATATATAGAATGAATTAAAAGGCTTGAATGGTGAGAAGAGGAGAAAAAAGAGAAAAGAGATAAAGAAAAAAAGTAAGAAAAGAAAATAAACAGAGAGAAAAGAGATTGAAATAAAAACAAGAAAAATTGGAGACCAAATAAAAGTGGTGGAATGAAAGAACAACAATAGAATACAGAAGACAAAAAGATGTGAGAAAATAAATAACATAGGTAGAGTAAATCAGTAAACAAAAGAAAAAAGAAAAAAAACAGAAACAATAAAAGGGGAAACACAACAAACAATAAACAAGACAGCAGTGACTCATTTAAAAAAGGAGACAGGAGATTTAAAAAAAGAGAACAAAAATAAACATGGAAAAACACCTTCTCTCTTAGACCGCTAAGGATTTTCTCAGGCTGCTGGTGTTCATCAATCACTCACCCTGCAGCCTGCCTTCTGTAGGTTTTGAACCAGGTTTTAGTGAGCAAAAGAAGATTAGTTATTTTTAAAAGAACCTTTTTTTGGGAAAAAAATAAGAGACCCAAGAAAAGCTAATACAATGAGAATGTCTATATGTTCCCTGTCATAAAGTTTCAGCTGGATGCCTGATAACCTGCTGGATCACTTCTCAAAGAAGAGCTGGGAATTGAAGCAGGGATCTTGTATATGGTAGGCAGGAATTCTTCCACTGAGCTACTCTGCCTCCTTAGGTTAATTAGCCTTTCAGAATGCTATCTGTCCCTTTGCCCTTGGGGAGGCTAGATTCCCTGCAGTCCCCCAGAGTCTTTCTGATCAGCTGCCTGCCTCTACCTCTGATCTTATGTAAATCCTCTCTTTACTTAGGCAGCTATGCATAACAGCCTGCTTGAGGAGATACACCTATCCTCTCCCACTCAAGTTGGGATCACTTCTGATATTCAATTGGGGCCCAGCTGGCTAAACTCACTGCAAAGAAATCACTCTCTACCCTCCCAGACCCCTCTTCATTACAGAGAATCTGCAGTCACACTCCCATTTGTAACAGGGAACCAGTGTCTCCAAATAGGCTCTCTGCCTTGAGGGTATGGTATGTGTGTCACTTCCAGCCACTGAGGCAAGCAACCCATGATTTTCCCTTGCTTCCCTATTTTTCCAGTACTCTCCTAGATGACTCAGAGCTCTTTCTTTTTCTATATATATCCAAAGGAGCTGGCAGAGAAGAAAACATCTGCTCTCCTCTCAGACACAATTCACCAGGAGTTTTATCCTCACTCAATATCTTGGGGGTGGGAGACGGGAGGTCTTCCTGGTGGCCAGGAGGTTTAATAACTCATGATTAGTTGTTATGGCTTCTATGTCTTTCTGACCCTCACTCTCCTGGGTGTTGTGAAGCAGTATCCTTGTTTGCTATACCCCAAAGCAGGTCCCCAAGGCAGCCTCTTGCTCTTTGTCCATTGTCTTAGTCAGAGCTGAGCCTTATCTGCCTAACCTGTCAGCCATGTTTCTCTTTTCTTTGATTTTTTTACTACTTTTTCTAAAACATTAAAATTGAACTGTGTAAATTTCAAAATAAGATCAGCACCCAATAATGGACGCAGAGAAAATCCACAGACACCAGGGATTAAGGACAGGAGAAACATGTCTTGTCTTCATTCATGTTCCCAGCCTGCCAGCAGATGGAACTCTTTATCAAAATTTTCCAGGGAGGTGATTCTTTTATCTTCCCTTGTCTGCATATTCTGTGCCTGCAATTCAAAGCCAGGTTTTGCTGTTTAAATTCACTGAAGAAAAACCACACTTTGTCCTCCAAAGCATCTACCCTCTTCAGAGGGTGGAAGATGTCCATTCCACTGTCAGTTGGCCACCATCAGCAAGGGGGTTATATGTTGCTATTTGCCTTGAGGGTGGGTTGTAGGCACCATTCACAGCTGTGGGGGCAAGTAACTCAAATTTCTTTTTGGTCTCTTTGTCTCTCTGTCTCCAATCCCTCTTGTTCTATGTGTGTGGCACACTCCTCGTCTGCAGATACCCAAAGCAGCTCCATTGGATACCTTCTGAATTTCCTCCTTTGTTTTGTAGGAGTATTACACCCTGTGTGACCTACTCCAATGCCATATTTCTGTAACTCCTACTGTAAACTTTTTATTGATATCCAGAGATCTTCAAAAAACTTGGTTCTGGTGCTACACACACACATACACACATACATGTGGTGGAGGATGGAAGCTGCCTAATCCATCATCTTGCTGATGTCTCTCACTACCTTCTTAGTATATGAAATTCTACTTTGAGTTATTCATTCCTTTCAGCTAATTTATTATATCTAGTTAAGGAGAATTTTTATGGTTTGAGAAGTCTTCTGATAACGTGTTATACATGAATGAACAATTAAACAAGAAAGAAATAAGGCCTAAAATGGATTATTCTTCAAGATTGAACTTAGTGTTAATTGTTATTTCAAGACACACATAATGTAAAATGTCTTAGATTTTGCTTTGTGACATAAGATCAAATTTTAGTGACATCAAAGGGTCCTCTACAGCGTAGCCCAGACAGAATACACATGGGTGAAGTTAATGCACTGAAGGCTTTTCATATTTAAAGCTCTAGTTCATCCTTATATTACCACTCTTCAGTATGAGACAATATCCAGGGATCACCAAAATCTGAGTAACGCCTCTATGAAAACTAAAGACCAGCTCAAAAATATAACAATATGGCAACATTTAATTTGTCTCAAAAATATAAGTCAGACCAAATAACTATGATAGTAATATGTATGTAAGATGAGAAATTTGAGCACTTATGGAGAGGTTTGGTACCAAGAAAGAGAGAAAAATCATGCACATCAATTAGAAGTATGGAAATATATACACAATTTAATCATCTGCTGAAGTTGGAAGTGTATAATTCTGGGGAATAAAAAAAAAAACACAAGAAAATGGAAGATATAGACAGAATATTGAAGTTTCTAAAAACAAATATATTTATTTCATTGCATGTATAACTTGTTTACAATTTAAAATAAGCAGTGAAAATCATGCTGAGTGAAATAATAAAATGTAGGTTCCTTGATTATCGATACTGATTTGTATCTATAACATTATACACATCAAGAAAGGAAAATGGGGAGTTGTGTCTTCTACTGAGGACCACGGGCATCAGGGAGACTGTTGGTGAAGTGCATGCAATACATACTTTTGCCACTGGCTGGCAGGTCAGGGGTCCAGGGAGTGCTGCCTCCTGTCTCTGCCTCTGCTTGGGGACCTTAACTGCATGATAAAGCTGAGCTCCAGGGATAGAAAGGACAGCCTTGGGGGTGCATCCACCAACACAGCCTAACATGGTCATCAACATTACAGACATCGAGGATTAGAAAACAATCACTATCTGGGGTTGGGGAGGGGGGTACATGGGTACCATCTGGCCCAATTACTATGGAAACTGTCTTACTCCTCAGTACATGACAGATGCCTCCAACCTCATACAGCTCTCTGCATCCTGTGTGTATCACTTGGGGCTCCTTTCTGCAGAACAACTTCCAAAATTGTTGGTCCTCATACTTTTCAATAAGATGTAAGTTGATTTGTTCTGTTACATGACCATGGAAGAAATAATATAATTGGTCAGGCTCCCTGACATCATTGCCTGTGCCAAACAGGACATCACCATGGCAGAAATCAGTGACCCTAAGGGCATTGGCTTGGCTGGGGTTCTGCAGTGGTTGCAGGACACCCACAAAATCACCAGTTGATGAAACATTGGAAAAATGTGGTTGACCCACTCAGTGGAGAGGGGGCAGAGGATGGTGTTGCTTGTCCTCCAGTTCTATGTCTTTGTTGAGGCAGAACAACCAGCCTCAGTCCTGGAAGACAGGGTTCTGTGCTGAGGTGGAGTGTAAGGCAAACTGAGGCACACAGAGTGCAGGCTCCAGACATCTGACCTCTGCATGGCAGCACCTGAAACGAATGTCCCCAAAAAACTATCCCCAGGACTTGGAGAGGAGTTCAGGCAGGGAGAGCAAGGCTTGGGCAAGGACACCAATGGGGGATTCTGGAATTTGTACATCCTCTTCTGGGAAACGCACTCCAAGCCCTTTCTGGGAAACTGACCTTGTGTCTCCCACTGAAGACAAAGACAGTGTCCCAGTAAGACTGATACCTTTCTCAGCACATCTGCAGGCTCCTTCACATGATAAATGTTTCCTGAGCTCATTCGGGCACTGTGCTGGGTCAGCTCATGGAGGAGCAGTTCAAGGAAGCACAGGAAATTGCAGCAGAGCATGTCTCAGGCTCCTCAAAGGGCTGCTTCCCCAGGAGGCAAACAAGTGAGCATTTCCAGAATCTCTATTGCAGCCTGTCATTTTGGCTGGGAGCAGCTTGCACTAAAACACCTTTTATTTTTCCTGTGGATGCCATAACAAACTATCACAACCTGGGTGGCTTAAAACAATGTAAATTTTTCTCACAGTTGCAGAGGTCAGAAGTCCTAAGTCAAGGTGTCAGCAGGCTAGTTCTTTCTGGAGGCTCTGAGGGATAGCCCATTCCATGCCCATCTCCCAGCTTCTGGTGGTGGCTAGCACTTGGTGTTCCATGGCTTGTAGCTTGAAGACCATCAGTCTCTGCCTCATTGTCACATGACCATCTCTTGTGTGTTTCTCTGTCCTCTCCTTATCAAGAGATCAGTCATTGGATTTAGTGCCTTCCCTGAACCCAGGATGATTTCATTCTGCCATCAACAACTTAGCTGCCTCTACAAAGATGCTTTATCCAAGTGAATCCACAGGTTCTTGAGATTAGAACTTAGACATGTCTTTTAAGGGCCATCATTCAACCCTCTACAACAGGACAACACACACTGTTGTCCTGTTTTTCTTTGGCATGGTTTTGAGTGTTCTAAAAATGGCTAGCTTTGTTTTCTTTGGTATATTATGTTCCTTCAGCCATGGAAGAGGTTCAGGCATCTGATTCCCCCCACAGAGCTTCCAGAGGGACTTGCTGAGGGCCTGGGGATTTGCAGTTTTAGCCAGCCAGGTACCTAGTGGTGAGATTTGTTTAAATGATGGGTCATAGATGATGATTGGAAATATCTCTGCACATTCTACAGGTTGACATATGCTTGAATTTCTTCACTTCCCAGTTGAAGTGATATACCTGACAGTACACCTCTTCAGATAAGCTTTGTGTTGACTCTGCAGAGGACAGCCCATGTCCAACTGGGTGTCCCTTCTCAGAAATTCTGCTATCAGTGATCATGTGCTACATCACTTGCCTTTTACATATCACTGAGCAGCTGTAGATGTGCTTGGTTTCAGCCCACCTGCAGGGTCCATTAGCAGATTTCACAGACAACTTACAATCCAAATTCATTGGCTTGCAAGTGTTCCCCAATTCCAGAGGGCTTTAGCAAAGCCTGGTTGAAATAGTTTAGTTCTAGAAGAATCTTTTTGAAGTCAAATTACATCACATTCTTCAACTAAGTGCTGCTCACAACAGAGCCCCAATATATATGAAAAAAAATTGGTCAAAAAAGAGAAAAGTAGAGAGATATACAATAATAGTTGTACTATTCAATAACTGATAGAACATCTAAAAAGAAAATGAGGAAACAG
>JAQZBX010003534.1:0-64835 GCA_029593785.1 Cabassous unicinctus | reverse complement strand
TCTTTTTATGGTTGGCAGCTACCTGACATTAAAAACCAATTGTAACCAGTTGCCTGTGGCTGATAAATCATTGGGCTAGGTCATCCTGGATGCTGAATTTCTGCTGAGGGAGAGTGGGGAGGGGGAAGGGGAGAGAAGGAATCGCACTGCTCTTTGTGCTGTCTTGTAACCAGGAAGAAGGGAAATTCTAGCTGCACCACCTAGTGATAGCTGTTGGCCTGGCTTGGGCAAAGGCTGCACCCTTATCTAGTGGGACACTTAGTACCAAGAGAGGACAGAGAGCTTATATATCAACACAAACTCATGCTGAAAGCCTTTGGCACTTCATTTGGCTCATTAGCTTTCCATTCATTCATTCATCAAATATCCAGGTGCCTACTGTGACCCATGCACTGCTCTAAATATTGGGATGAAGCTACAAGACTAGATCACTGATCTTATAAAGCTGGCATTCCAATGAGGCAGATAAAGAATGAATGCCAGATAGTCACAATGTGAAGTGTCATGAAAAAAATTCATCCTGAATTCCCATCCTGGGGAGCTCTGCCACATTCTTTAATGAAACAGCAATAATTCCCCCAAGTACAGGGGCAATGGCTAGTGAAGAAGGATGGTCCATTGCTGGGCCCTTGATACTGATGACTATGCTTATGAGCCTTTGCTCTTGAAATTGAAACTTAGCCTAGTGTTGTAGGGTGCCTAAGAGTTACCTCCTGAGAGCTTCCATGTTGCTCAAATGTGGCCTCTCTCTAAGCCAAACTCCGCATATAAATGTATTACCTTCCCCCCAGCGTGGGACATGACTCCTGGGGATGAGCCTCCCTGGCACCGAGGGATTACTACCAAGCACCAGCTGGTGATGCAACTGGAAAAAGACCTTGAATAAAAGGGGAAAAGGTAAAGACACTGCATCCTGGAGCCCTGGCACCAAGATGTCAGCCACATGGAGGTTTTCAGTTCTCATCCCAGACTTATGCTCCAGGCATTACAGACCAAGATCATGCCCATGTTAGTCATTGTTAGGATGTTGTTCACAACTCATTTTGGAAATGGCCTTCAACGACCCATACAAAATACCTAAATTTAATTCCCTCTCCACTCTTTACTTTTAATAGTGCATTGGTTGGTTCTAGAAACTACCGCCTCCTGAAACTTGACAGAGACCCAAGAGTTTGTAAGCAAATGGGGAAAAAATGGAAGAAAATGCCACTGTACTCTTAACCATAAAAACTCATTTTGTCTTTACCTTTTTTTGTGCTCCTGAGTGTGACAGAGTTGGACTCAGATGTGACTTCTTTACACATGCCTCTTCTGTCCCTTTTATTTGAACCTATAGTTGGTGCTGGAGTTGGTAGGTGTACATCCAAGAGACTTGAATCTCTGGGCTGTTCATGTGCCAGCTGGGCCCTGAGCCTCAGTGGAGTTGCAACATCTATTGTCCAGTTCATTAGACTCAGAGATCCTGTTGAGGCAGTCTCAGAGATCCTGCTGAGGCATGCATCAGCGTTACCTCTCTGATGACCTCCTGACTCACTTTGGAGTTTGTGCTCCTGAGTGTGACAGAGTTGGACTCAGATGTGACTTCTTTACACATGCCTCTTCTGTCCCTTTTATTTGAACCTATAGTTGGTGCTGGAGTTGGTAGGTATACATCCAAGAGACTTGAATCTCTGGGCTGAGCCTACTCCAAAGTAGGGCCCACTGGCAAGGCACCAACCTGCAGAGCTATCTGCCATGACCAAAGGACCTGGGTGTGTCCAGAGCCCTCAGGAGCCCCACTATTTGGGGTAGTATCTACTTTGGCAGTCTCAGAGATCCTGCTGAGGCGTGCATCAGCGTTACCTTTTTTTTAAAAAAAAAAGAGTTTGGGTAATGACCATCAGGTAAGGAAGAGTCTTTCACACACTGAATCCAATGACTCTAGACATCTAAAAATCCCTTGAAATGGACCAAAAAATTTTGTCAGCTCACACAATATCCCCACCATCCTGCAGGAGAAAGCCTATAGCTTTCAAAGGATTTTTTTTCAAGTTCCACATCCCAAACACCATAAGAACCACAGCTCTAGACTCAGTCTCTAAGTTACTAACAGCTTTAGGCAAGTCACTTGTCTACTCTGTGTATCAGTTTTCCCAAATATCAAATTGGAATAATATGATTCCTGCCCAACATTCATTAAATAAGAATACAATCATGAGTTATTATTTCTTTACTCCCCATTTCCCATCCGAGAAAGCTTGGGAATTTAGCCTGCAGTTTTCTGAGGGTATGTTTGGGCATGCTCCATTTGCTCTGTGCCATTCAGAGGTTCTATTTCAATATTTTACACATGCACCCCTTTGTAGATATTATAGTATTCTGTAATTACTGTTTTCTGCAAATTGTTATTTCTGTTTGCTCCCAAAATCCAATAAAAATTTAAATTGAGAATAAGTGAAAACAGCAAATATTGTATTTCTGCACATCAACATGTGGAGATTTGAAATGACTAGGCAAACACCAAATGACAAATGACACACAGTCACTTCCAAATAGATTAAAATACCCCAGTGTATGTTCTTAAATCAGAGCAGCTCTTCTGTGAAAACAGGCAATACTGGGTGGCTGCTAAGGAGATGTCTTCTAATACTATTATTTATTTTTACCTAGGAAAAAGAAATTCCAAATGCTCTGCTCTTTGTTCCCTTCCACCCCACCTTAAAAATAAAAAATCCTCACTGGAAACTCAGCAAATACAAGCACGCTATGCCACCATTCATGTCTGGCTCTATATATCTGCTCATGAGGAAATGCACATACACACATCACACCAAAATTTAGCTCTCAGACCGTCCATAGGCACAAAGCACAAGAAAAGCTTAATAGCTGAATTCTATTAATTACGGCTATGGCTTCCATGGTAACGTTCCTGCATAAGCCTCCTAATTAGCCATCACTTAGCAAGAAACTTATTTTGTTACCCTCCTGTGAATGAAGCCTCTATTGTAGAGATGAGTACTCGACATCTTCTGAAATCTATGTAACAGGACAAATGTCAAGATGAAGGTGACCTGACAAAGGGAATAAAGGAGAGGGCCTCTTGGTTTCATCAAAGCATAACAAGAGGGTCTGTCTCAAGCCACAGGAAGAAGAAGGCAGCTCTCTCTCCTCATCATTTGCCCTGGAATTATGACTCACTCTTCCCTTAAGGAATGTTCTATAGGTGGAGGAGGATTTCCCTAAAAACTGTGTAAAGAGATGCATTTACACAGAGGCAAGATTTTCTACCTTAACGAAATGCTAGAAGATCAGTCAGTCTTAGAATAGACATGGTATGTCATAAGGCCAACCAATATTTATATGCATTTTAATTTTTTTAACTTTTATTCTATGAATTCATATACAACCTAAAATTTCCTCTTTTAACCACATTCAAGTATATAATTCAGTGTTGTTAATTACATTCACAATGTTGTCCTGCCATCACCACCACCGGTTACCATCAACCCAAATAGAAACTCTGTACAATTTAAGTATTAACTCCCCTTTCCCTTCCTCCACCCCAGCCCCTTGTAACTTATATTCTAGTTTCTGACTCTATGAATTTGCTTATTCTAATTATTTCATTTTAGTGAGATCACACAATATTAGTGCAAATATCTTTTTGAATGCCTGCTCTCAATTCTTTTGGGTATGTACCTAGAAGTGGAATTTCCAGGTTATATGATAATTCTATACTTAACTTTCTGAGGAACTGCCAAACTGTCTTCCACAATTGCTGCACCATTTTAAATTCCCACCAACAAAGAATGAGTGTTACTATTTCTCCACATCCTCTCCAACACATGTAATTTTCCATTTTTTAATAGTAGACATACTGGTGGGTGTGAAATGGTATCTCGTGGTTTTGATTTGCATTTCCCTAATTACTAATGATGTTGAGCATCTTTTCATGTGCTTTGTGGCCATTTGTATATTTTCTTAGGAGAAATGCCTATTCAAGTTTTTGCACATTTTTAAACTGAGTTGTTTGTTGTTTTATTGTTGAGTTGTAGGATTTCTTTATATATTCTGGATATTAAACCCTTATCATATATGGTTTCCAGATAATTTCTCCCATCAAGTAGGCTGTCTTTTTACTTTCATAGTAAAGTCCTTTGATGCACAAAAGCTTTTAATTTTGATAAGATTCCATTTATCTATTTTTCCTTTTGTTGGTTTGGCTTTGGGTATAAAGTCTAAGAAACCATTGCCTAGCACAAGGTTCTGAAGATGCTACGCTATATTTACTTCTAGTAGTTTTAACAGTTCTTGTCCTTATATGTAGAGTTTTGATACATTTTGAGTTGATATATGTATATGCTGTGAAGTAGGGGTACGTATATTTAGTGTGGGGAAGGACAGTCCAAGAGCATTTGAGCCATAATAAGATTACTTACTCACAGTTTCAGATTTCAGGAGAAATCCTCAATTAACTTTCTAAGAGTTCTCTCAATATTCTGAAGAGTATACATATGTCACATTTATTATGATTTTTAAAAACCTTAATAATGATGGTTTTAGGCATCTGGACTAATGGAAACTAAGTTTTAATAGGCTTTTTCTGATTATATAATAAATCCATAAAAACAGAAACAAACAACTGGAAGTTCTCTGTATTAGATTCCGTTTCAGGATGGAGTAGAGTCACAGAGAGGAATCCTTATTTTCATATACATGCAGAGATTTTGCATTTTGTGTGATATGCTTTGACATGATAATATCAAACAACACCCTGTTAAGTTTCTTCTGAGAAACTGCCAAGAGTTTGGTTACAGGTTAGAAATTGCTTATAATGAGGATCTTAACTTCCATAACTCTTAACAGGTCTTTTTGAAATAAGGAAATAAATAAATATACCTGAATTGGGGCATTTCTCGCCTGAAGAGTATAATCCACTGGTCAGAAAACAGACTGTCACAGACCAGTTTACCTTTTACCACCTGACTCCCCACTGAGAGCAATAATCGGTGGGAGCATTCCTCATGTTGGTGATGAGGATAATAACTTTCAACATGATGTGTATGAATGTCATTTAATACTCATAATTCTGGGAGGTGGGTATTAGTCCGCCCTTTTATAAACAAGAAAACTTTAGCCAGGAAAATTCAGGTAACTTGCCCACAGTTCCAGAGCCAGGAGGAAACAGAATTAGGCCTGGAATTGGGTCAGGAGTGAAGAGACTGAGCCTTGGAAAACGCCACAGTGGAGGCCCATGAGAACTTTACGAGTGAAAGTAAGAGAAGCCAGGGATGGGCACAAGAAACTGAGATAGTATGAAAGGTTTCACCTAATTTCACAGAAAGTCAAATGATACCAATGCCTGCATTTTAAACTGTTGCAATCACAGGTCAGTAAAATCACATGCATCAAATATAAGAGTTTGTCTATTTAAACAAGTTATGATGCCCTACCCTAAAGCTCAGCAGCCTGGAATGCATAAATCAGTCTGGGTTATTGGCATCACAAGTTGGCAAATCAGCACTGATCCTTAAAAGAAACTGAATATAGCTTTAATTTAGAAGCATTAATTCACACAGGCAATAATTTATTAATTCTTTAAAATGTCTGAGTTCCTGTTAAGTGCCAGACACTGTGGCTCCACAGTGGTGGTAGCACGCTATTTCCTACCTAGGAGATCTCACATGTTAGCAGAAGAGACAGTTAGGACAGCACACAGTTGTCCCTGAACTTCTCAAGGTATTCATTCCCACAAACATCCCCTAAGTGGTATCTAAAGAGCTCCTCTGCAGGTCTTGAAGGCCTATTTCTTAGAGAGTATTTATCCACGAGGTGCAGGTTTTGAAAAACTCAGTTCTCTCTTACTCAATCCATCACAACCAACTGGATCCTTTCCTCTAAGGATGCTAAAGTTTCCTGTTAAATCAAAATAGTATTTTAAAATTCCATTCACTTTATCTTTTATAGCCCTTCCTCAACTAAGAAATTCTTAAAGAATTAACTAAAAAAGATAAAGGTTTACGTAAGACTTTCCTCCCCATATAAATTATTTTAATTTATCAAAGATAACCTTTCACATACTAAGTGATTGAATATTAATTCAATAACATTGATATTTAAATTGTATTGTAGAGGTTTGTAAAACATTATTAAAATGGCATCATTTTTAGGCTAATTGATGTTTGAGTAATGGTGTTTCTTTAACTCTAAAGCTTGTCCTGGGGAGCCTGACTTTACCAGAAACCAAAGCCCTCTCTCTGCATCTCTCTTTGCAGGAAGAATGACCAGATTTAACAAATAAAAATACAGGATATCTAGTTAAATTTGAATTTCAAATAAACAACAAATTATACTTTAGCATACATATGTCACACATATTACATGGACAAAGGTGGGAAAGTCACTTTTTTTTAGATTTATTTATTTATTTACTTTTATCCATTTTTAACCCCCCCACACACACACCCCGTTTTTACTGTTTTTGTGTCCTTTCACTGGGCAATTCTCTGTGTCTGTCTTCTGCCCTCTCTTCTCATCCTTCCCCTCCTGTCTTCACCAGGATTCGATCCTGTGAACCTCCGATGTGGGAGAGAGGCATCCTACCACCTGCGCCACCATAGTTTCTGTTTTTTCCGCGTGTCTCATCTTGTCTTTCCCCTGTGTCTCTCTCCTGTTACGTCATCATATTGCTGCATGGCTCAGCAGGGCCTGACGGCGCACCCATGCACAGGGCCTGACGTAGCACCCACACATGGGGCCTGGCAACGCACCCGCTCACAGGACCTGGGGGGCTCACCCACGTACGAGACCTGGGGGGCTCACCTGCTCACAGAGCCTGGCAGCCTGCATGCCTTCTATATTTTTCTCTTTTATTTTTACTGGGAGGTCCTGGGGATCGAACCCAGGTCCCTACACATGGGAGACGATGCCCAACCATTTGAGCCACATCTGCCCCCCGGAAAATCACTTTTTATATAAATATCTCACCTCCCAAAGTCTAGTTGGAAAAATCATCTCTCTGGGCCACACCATCTGGGGTGACTTGGAGTTATGTACCCTAGAAAAACACATTTTTAATCTGTTCTTGTGGGTGTGAACCCATTGTAAATAGGACATTTTAATGAACCTACTTCAGTTCAGGTGCAGCCCAGCTGAATCAGGGTGGGTCTGGTCTCGTCCTGTTACTGGAGGCCTTACAGAGAAGGCCACACAAAGAGAAGCCCCTGGGAGCGGCCAGAAGCTGGCAGTCAAGGCTTCCCAGGAGAGAAGTGAGAAGATGCTGCCATGTGCATTGCCATGTAACAGAAAAGCCAAGGAGCCCCAGAGACTGCCAGCCAGCCAGAAGGTACTGACCCAAGGAAGGAACTGTGAGCCAATAAATTCCCATTTTTAAACCAACCTATTATACAGGATTTGTTTAGCAGCTAAGAAACTAAAACACTACCTCTCAACAACTCAAACATTTGTAAGACTGTTCATAACCGTGAACTGATTTAATAAGCGATGCACACAAAAGGAACAAAAAAAAACCCCTAAACAAATTAAATGGAACCTATTCTTTCACTTCACAATGGATTTTAATGTTGCCCGAAGGAGGTCTTTATTTCTCATTATTATTAAAAATGTCAGCAATATTTTGCCTACAAGGAGCATAGATTTTTTTTGTCTTCTATTTTTCCATCTCTTCTCAAATACATTCAGTGCTTGTTTTATGAGTCATAGAGGTCTTAATTGTTGTTTTTCACTATTACAATCTCTGAAACCCAAGGTGGCATTTTGCTAACTGGATTTTGTACATGTCGGTACAGTGATCATTTAAAGAAAATAAAATGAAGCACAGTGGAAAAAAAATTCATGGAATGATTATATTCTTGTGTGTGACCTTCAGAAGCAGAAATGATAGGTCTTTATCAAGAGAGCAAGTCAAGTTCCTCTTCCTATTAATTTTATGCCTTTTCCTTTCATCTTGAGTGGCATCATCCACAAGCTACCTTTTTATTCCTTCTCTCCTCTTTCTCTCCCTCATGCCCTCTTCCAATTTTTGAGAGACTTATTAATAAATGTAATGTAGATACAATTAAGAGCTGAAAGCTAGGGTGTCTTGAAACACCCTGTTTCCTCCTTTGTCTTTTCTACGAGGGTACCGGGAGCTTAATTAATTGTAACCGTGTGTCTTCAGTGTGCTAACACTGCTGGAAGAACTGTTCCCCTTGCATTTGGGGAGACTTGAGGGATTGCCTAGAGAAAATGGAACAAAATAGTTGTGGGGAGGAGATGGATTTGTGGACCTGTGATTTTAGAAATTGTTTATTAAAGCTGAGTTTTGTGTGATAAATTTTCATAATGATTTGAGAGACTATGAGAATTAAATAAAATAAGACATGTGAAGTAGTAGCCATAAGGCCTAGCAGTTGGAAAGAGCTCAATAAAGGTTAAGTATTGTGAAGGACCAGGTCCATTCATGAAATATTGTAAACGCTGCAGGAGGGTTTGAGACACAAGGAGAGACCTTAACCTCCCCTGCAAATCTGCAGGAAAGAGCACCTTGTACACTGTCATAAAATTAACACTAATGTCAAATGTCCTAGATTCCCAGGCTGCTATGACATATACCCTATGATAGATTGGCTTAAACAACTGGAATTTATTGGCTCACAGTCTTGAGGCTAGAAGTCCAAAATCAGCAAGGCAATCCTTTATCTCCAAATTCTATAACATTCTGATGCTGGCTGCCAGCAATTCTTGAGGTTCCTTGGCTTGTGTCCCTGCCTCCAACACATGGTGATATCCTCCCCTTTCTCTTCTGGCTTCTGTTGACTTCGGGCTTCCAGATACCCCGTGTGGCTTTCTCTGACAGAGTCTGAATTTCTTCAATGAAGGAGTCCAGTAATTTGGATTAAGGCCCACGCTCATTTAGATGAGCCACATCTAATCTAAAGATCCTATTTACACCCACAAGAATGGAGATTTAGATTTTAAAAATGTCTAGATTAAGAAAATATCACAATTCAATCTACCATACCAAAGAACCAAAAATGGTGGCCCAGATGACACTGTGGGCAGCAAAAAGGAATGTGGGTTTGACGTGGATTTCACTACTTCCTGCCTGGTGTCTTGAAACAGCCCTGCTCAAAAAGGTACTTTGTCACAAGTAAGGCCAACAAGATTCTTGACCTCTGCAGAAAAACTTTGGTTGCAGATGTCCCTAAACAGATCACCTTAGGGAAATGGGGATGTCTCTGTGAGTGTCAGAGTTGTTGGCCTGCAGGGTCGTGAGCAGGGAGAACCAGAGCTCGGTGCCTCCAGTGTCTGTATCTTCTCTTCCTTGCCGCTTGGACCACATCCCAGTCTATACCATATCCTAGGAAAGAAGTGCATTCTCACAGCTAAGACTGCTGCTGCACGTATATAGTAGTATGAGTCACACAATCTTCTTTCTAGTTTCAGACCTTAGAAAACTTCCACATCTCACTCCTTCCAGCACCATCTCTGTTCCTCTTGGAGCTACTTCTTGGGATTCTGGAATCAGCTCCCTTTATGTTGCCTGGGCCTAAGAGCTAGGGCCTTAGCATCACTTATGCCTGCCCCAACTCCATTACTAACCTGCAAGCAGTGCCTTTTCTCTTCCCCAGCATATTAGTCAGGGTTCAGCAGAGAAAAAGAACCAACAGGATATCACATTTAATATGTAATATGTAAATATTAGGAGATTTATTTTAGGAATTGGGTCACACGACTACAGACACCTTGACAAGTCCCAATTCTGTAGGACAGGCTGCAAGTTGGGAACTCTTACGAAGATTTTGATGAATTCCCCAGGAGAAGCTGGCTGGCTGAAGTAGAGACGGAAATTCTCCTTTCTGACTTTACTGAAATAATCAGTTCTCTCTTTAAGGTCTTCAACTGATTGCATGAGACTTCTCTCATTGCTGAAGGCAATCTCCTTTGTTGATTGTAGATGTAATCATCCAAAGATCCAATCAACTGACTAATGATTTAAATCCACCAAATATCCTCACAGTAACAATTGGGCCAGTGTTTGCTTGACCAAACAACGGACACTATAACCTAGCTAAATTGACACATGAACTTAACCATCACACTGGGTCATTACCGAACTTTCATGTATCTTACTCCTTTGGGCCCTTAGTCAAAAGAGTGTTGCCCAAAATTCTGGAATAGGATGTGATTTTAGATGATAAAAGGATATGGTAAAACAAAAATTAAGGTAGATGTTCAATGAGTATATCTCGTGTGTCTTTGCAGTTCTAGTATTTTATGATTTCACTCAACAACTCTATGAAGTAGATATTAATTTTATCCCCATTTCATAGATGGCAAAAATCTGTGGCTGGTAGGGATGAAACAATAGCCCAAGGTCAATAGTTAAGAAAGTAGTGGAGCAAGGATTTGAATCCAAGGAGTAAAAGGAAAGAGATGGGGGCTCTTCTGAAAGAAAAAAATTCAGGCATATGCTGTTGAATGCCAAAATCAGAATCAAGTTCTATGAAACTTATACCTTTTAGACAATGAGCCATAAGGGCACAGCTCTGCATACAAATGTATAATGAGACACACACACACACACACACACACACACAACACACACACATCTCCCAGACTGTTAATTCCACTCTTCTCAAGCTGACCATTTAAGAACACTCGGACATTATTCATATGAACAATAAAGAATTTTCTTCCAAATGGCTTTTGTAGAGCTGTGTGCTTGTATATATCCTTTGTATTAAGACAAAACTTTCATAGAATGAGATGCACAGATCTTATGTATACAATTCAATGAGTTTTGACAAATGTATACACCTGTATAATCAACACACCAAACATAATATACAATATTTCCATTCCCCCAGAAAATTCCCTTAGGCTTCTGCAGCAGTTTGGAATTATTTTATGAGTCCAAAAAAGAGAAATATTATGCTTGTAAACTAATCTATTTCTCTGGGTATGATACCCTTTAATTATATTAAATTCAGTTGAGGGGCCTTTGATTAGATTACTTGATAAGATCACTTTAGGGTTTTTGATTGGACTATGTCAGGCAAGCATGACTCAGGTTAAGTCTCTGCCCTCTTGCTGGGTCTGATATAAACAGAAACACAGAGAAAGACTCAGACAGACAAAGAGAAAAGAAGCCACCATGATTGATCCTGCTATGTAAGCAAAAGGACTATAAGATCACTTCAGCACAAACCTCCAAGAGGCTGGGCCCATGGAGCAGCTCAAGACGATCCTGGAGGGGAAGGCTGAAACCTCAGCAGAGATTGGTGGCCATCTTCCTTCACCATGTGGCAACATGACGGGATCAACAGTAGCTGACTTTGGTAAGAAGGCATCTCTATGGTTCCTCGGTTTGGACTTTTCACGGCCTCGGAACTGTAAGCTTTTACCCCAAACAAATCCCCTTTATAAAAACCAACACATTTCTGGTACTTTGCATCAGCACCCCTTTGGCAAACTAAAACAGCCTCCTTTCCAATGAATCCCTACCCCCAAGATTCTATCACCATCACTGAATATTCAACATTACTCAGTAGATTTTACTCTTTCCCTAGTAAATCCATATTCCCTCACTTTAAGACACTCATTTCATGGATTCTCCCTTCAGACCTCCCATCTTTCAATACCCTCCCTCCCTCTCAACAGAGAGCCTTGATTTATTCTCTACCAAATGAAGAGAAGTATGCAACAAGCCTTCAGTCATCCTTAGCCATCTCCCTACAACTGGACTTATAACAATACTGCCTCTGTATCTCTCTTCTCATCTCCTCTCACAGGAAGAGGGTTACCCCCTCCTTCAGTCACATGCAAAACACCTTCCCCTGGACTCTGAGCCCATCCCAGGAAGCCTTCTCAGAGACTTTGCTCCCTCTTCTTCCTCTATCTTCAGTCTATACTTCCAACTGGGGCAATTTCAGAGTAAGGTAAAGCAAGAATACTCTATAATCTTTCATCTTTAAACACACACAAATATATCTTGATCCCATATTTCTTTCCAAATGTGCTCATTTTTCCTCATCCCTTCCCAGCAAATTTTCTCAAATTAGTCATCTACACATGTTTTCCCTATCAGTCAGTCTTCATCCCATTTAATCTGTATTTTGCCTCCCCACATCATGAAAATGCTGTAAGGTCCACAGTGATCTCCACATCACTAAATCAAAAGGCCTCTTTATAATGTTAATGCGACTTGTCTTCACAGCCTGAGACACTCTCAGAACATCTGTGCTCTTGCTTCGATAGTATGTTCCAACCTGGTTTTCGTTCCACTTCGTTTGCCACCTCCTCTGAATCTCCCTGGCTTTCTGACCAGAGACCACTTATTTTCACTATTTCCCATTTTCTCTCCCTAGGTGATTTCATCAGTTACCATCTTAAATTTATATTTGCAGGCTAGATCACTCTTTTCAGTTCCAGGTTCATATATCCAACTGCCCCCTTGACATTTCCATTTGGATATCTCATCATATTAACATGTCCCAAACAGTTCTCTTAATTTCTCACCACAATGGCCTGAACATTAAAAGTTATCCTTGATTCCCTCCTTTCCTTTCCCACCAGCCCATGCTCTATCCAATCTTTCAAAAAGTCCTGTCTATTCTATTCTTTCTACTTTCAGAGGAGATCTTGAAAGAGCAACTTTCCTGCATCTGCCCTGCTGACATCTTTACCCATGTCACTCCATCTCCTGCTTAAAACATTTTATTTGGGGTCTAATTTCTTCCTCTCCTTCTTCTCTTACCATTTTAGAATCTTTTCTCCACACCACAGCCAGAGCTTGCTTGCTGGCTGGCTGGCTTGTTTCTTCCTTTCTGATTTTTCAGATCAACTCTCTACTTGAAACCTTCCATTGCTTTCCATTAAACTTGGAATAAAAGCTAAACTCTTTACCACTGCTAATAAAGTTCCACAAGTTCTGTACCCTGCCCTCTTCTATGACCTCTTCTCAGACCATTCTCCCTGCATTCAAACACTCTAGCCAAAGTGATCACCTGGATGGCTCCAAATACGGAAGTTGTTCTTGCCTCAGGGTGTATGTACTTGCTCCCCCATCTCTGTGTAAATGTCTTCCCTTTACCAATCCCATAGCTGACTCCTTCTCAGTTTTCAGGTCTCCTCATACATTTTATCTCTTAAACAAAGCTGGCCCTGATCACTTCTTCTAACCTCACCAGTTAGTCTCTATCACAACACCCTGCTCATTCCTGGAGCTTTTACCACAATCCATAACATGTTTCATTTGTTTGTTGTCTCCCTCTCTCCCCATCCTAATAAGAATGTAAATTTAATAAGAAAAAAAGATTGTCTTTTTGTTAGCAATATATACTAGCTGCTAGCACAGTATCTGCTACATGGTAGATGATCAATAAATATTTATTGAAGTAATACATGAATAAATGAATTTTAATATTCATCAAGAACTGAGTAGTGGGCTTTCAGGCAAATGTTTCCATTTTTAAATTTTTCTACATGTTTCCATTTGTCTACAATGGTCATCTGCTACTTGTGTCATTTATAATTTTTAATATTAATCAATGCATCTATCCAAATCAAACACTTACACTGGTCACCCTTCCAGTAATCCAATTCTCATAAACTCTTAATGAATGAATGCTAATTATTCTGGGAACAGTCTCCAGTAGAAAACTTATCAACCTCCTTGAGACTGCTTGAAATGGATAAAAAAGGATGGGCTTTGAGGTCAATGGCAATTCAGTTTGAGCCCTAGTTCTACCACTTTCTAGTTTTATTATCTGGGGTCAAATTATTTATTGTGCCTAAACTCAATTTTACTCTACCCTGGTTGGTGAAGGAAATTTAATGAGACAAATGCTGTATTCAAATTAAATATCAGATAACACTTCAGCAAAGATGAGTTAATAGCCACCTGGGACAGGTAATGCCTGGGATGGGGAAATCTCAACACCTGAGGAAACACCCGAAAAATCAGGCAAAAACATGTGATCCCGTGCCCACCTTATATGTGTGCTTTCCAGAATGGGGTTGGGCAATAAGCAATTTCCACTGACCTCCTATCTCCTACCCATGTCTATTGCAAGCCTGACTCTTTAGCTTTCTATTTGATGCTGAGCTCCCTCACTCGATTCCACATTTTTTCTTTTTGCTTGTGTCGGCCAGAATCAGTTTCTACTTCTTGGAACTGAAGAAATTTACTTGATCCTATAGGCCACCCAACATGATCACAAAATCCTTAGGCAACCAAACCCTATCCAAACTCTCTGCTTTCATGTCTTTTAGCTCAGTGCCAGTGTTAGGCACACAAGGCAAAATGCTTCTCAATAGTTTAGGGATCTTTAGCAGCCACAAGAGAAGCTAAGATGGAAGCTTATCAGAGGACGATCCATATAAGCCAATGGCCCACTGAGGCAGTAACCAAAAAAGAGCAACAAAATAAATAAATAATAAAATTAATTTCCATGAGTACATACTGATATCAATTAATCAATCGATGATTGAATAAAGAAACAAATGGAGAAGTGACACTTCTCCTTATAGAAGAATTCTAATTAATAAATGTAGAAAGAATGAGGGAAATAAAAAAATCACTGTTTGATCATGACAGTAATAATTACTGTAGATGAGATCCACCAGTAAATGCTAAAATTAGTGAGCAAAACTTTAAGAAGAAAGAGGATAGTTGCATAGCCTCAAAGCATCTCTCCCAAAATGTTTGATAATTTCAAAGCAAAAAAAAAAAAATAGTAACTTTACAGTGGGGAAACTTGACAGATACCACCTTAACCAAGTGATCAAGATTAATTAATTAGCATCGCCAGTAATGCCCTGCAGATATCATCTGTAAGTCTAAAATTATTTAAAACTAAAAAGTTAAAAAAAGAGGAAAAGAGGAAAAGCCTATGAATAGGCAATTTATAGAGGAACAAAGTTGTCAATAAACATATAATATGCCCAACATCCCTAATAATCAGAGAAACGCAAATTTTAAATATTATGCTTTAACACTTTAGATCCAACAGATTGACAAAAAGTTAGAGAGTGAAAACAGCCGCTGATTGTGGGAATGTGGAAATGAGGGTCCCCAAAATGCTCACCTTCATTATAAGGAGAAATGTGAACAATAACCCTTTTAGAGATCGGCTTTCCTCTATCTTTTAAAATAAAAAAATCCACATACCCTTTCGCACATCAGTTTCTTTCCATGGAGTCTAGCTGACAAAATAGAAGCAAGAGTCTGTGGCATATAATGGCCATATATTCAATGATCTTCAGGGGAGTCTTGTTCCAAGTGGCCAACCAAACCCACAAAGTCCAAACAAAAAGCAACAAATAACTCGGGATTAAACTAATAAATGAAGGAATGAAATCTGTCTCAGGAGACTTGGAGAGCTTTTTAGAATATATTTTTCATGGGAAAATATTATAATATTTATATATTTATTTGTTTCTGCCACCCTGTTCTCTAGCCTAAGGCCTGGAACACAGATGGTTTTTATGGGTTAGCTGGGATGAGAAGGAGTGTAAATGCAGATGAAAGGACATGCAGAAGAGAAGTAATATAACAAATGACTGCATTTGTATTTATTTATTTATTTATTTAAGACTGCATTTTTTAAAATCCATGAAATAATCCCATTTATGTCAAATGTTTGTATGGCTATGTACATAAAGAGGGTGCAAAAGTGGTGTCAACAAGTGGTTAATGGGATCATTTCAGGATAGTGGGATTTTAAGTGAGTTTTTAAGATCTCACATGTCTATAAATTATTCAAGTCATTCGAAAGATCATGTGCTAATGATATAAGCTGGAATAATAATAAAACTACTTTCACAGTAAGGAAAAAAATGTACCAGAGGATGAGAATGAATTTCAGAGGTGGCTGCCTCCTAACTGCACAGTTATGCTCCCATCCTCTCAAATCTAGAAACAGAGCCCATTTTTTTGATAGGACAGTGATACATGAGGTTATTCTTTACAATGGAAAAACACTAAAACTAGTATTAGAACCCTCTCACTCTATTATTTTTCCTACAAGAAAGCATTTGGTTGTTTGATGTCCCTTGTGTCTCAGAAGGGCAAGATAATATCAGACTCTTCTAAACCTTTAAGTGATAAAATTCATCAAATTCCGGGGAGAAATAAACTGCTGAGTAAACATGTAAATATAGGAAATAAAAAAACAAAAGAAATCATGGCAAATTCAATAACAGTCCATTAAACAGTATTTCCCTTCATATTTTCACTCATTAATTCATTTATTCATTCACTCAACAAACAAATATTTACCACCAACCAAGTACCAGGCACTAAGTCAGTTCCCAGGGAGAACGGGGATGGAGGAGTGAATGGTCCCTGACTTCAGCGATCTCAGGGGCCTGTGCAAATATTTTTAAAAATCCAGATTAAAAAGGATGATATAGAGTAAAAAGTAATATATAAAGGATGGCTAATGAACTTACCTTGGATGGGAAGAGTGAAGAGGGGAGAGAGAACAGTCAAGGAGAAACATTAACTATAGGAGGTGCTCCTGACCCTTGTCTTGAGATTTCAATGTGAGTTTTCTGGGGTGAGAAATGAAAAAATATCATTCCAGACTGAGGGAACAGCACATAGAACGGCACAGAGTTTGGTGAAACATGACGTCTTTGGGAAATGCAAGTGGCTGAACTGGGTTGAAGCAAAGATTACACAAGTGAAGTGGTACAATTAGAAGCCAGAAAGCAGGTGGAATGGACCTTGAAGATCAAGGTACGCCAGTCTAGGGAGTTTGAGTTTTATTCTCTGAGAGTCAAAAAACCACAAATGGATTTTTAAAAGGGAGAGACATCATTACATCTACATTTTAGCAATACCAACAATGTGGAAGATGGATCAAAAATGGGCAAGTCTGGAGGCAAGGAGACCAGCTACAAAGATACACATATATATAAATTCTGGCAAGAAAAATAGAGGGTGGGATCTTAAACCACAAATACAAAGAGTTATCTGTAAGTGCCCTATTCTTTGGTGGCATAATGAGTTATTAACCTTCTCTAACTGGAATCTGAATTTCTCTAGAACTCTGCATTTCAGACTAACAGGTATTTGCATAAGAGTCTAATGCATTGGGATGACTGTTTTAATGGGTCACTTCTTTAATAACTGAAGCCCCACTCTCACCCCTCCTGTATCTCCACCCTGTCTAAGCCACAGGGTCCCAAAGCAGAGCTGAGCTTTTAGCCCTCTGCAGTTGTTCATGTAGACTCTCTATGGCAAACAATGAGCACTACAGATGCCAAAAACGTCACACATAGGATTTGTGTCCCAAACTCATGAATCTCCATGACCAGCATCATATGCAATGTGATGATTGAGCTGCCTTAGCAGCTATTCTCTTTCCAGGGCTAAGGTGTTTGTAGGGAGGCCAGTCAATGTACCAGAGAGCTTTTGTCAGGAAACCAACAAGTCCTCATGGGAGACCAGTTGCTCTGAAGGCCAAAGATGATGATGGATGAAGAGTCACAATTTAAAATTTGGGGGAGAAGAGAAAATGGGAGGCAGATTCCCCAGTCACTAGCAATAACAGGGTTCTGTCAACCACCTTGTGGATCTCCCAAAAAGCGTGTAGAGTATCCAAAGGCCCTAGGCAGGTGTGTCACCACTGAATGGGGTGTGAAAAAACTTAATTCTTTAGGATAGATGATTTCTCCAAAATAGACAAGTCTCAGGTGCTAGATTGATATTTGTCTTGTTGACTGTTTGGTATGGCAGGGGTGATGTGGGAAACGTTGTGTGCCAATGAGCTATGCAATAACCAAAAGGAGGGGGACGGATGTGGCTCAAATGGTCCGGCGTCTGTCTCCCATATGGAGGGACCTGGGTTCGATCCCCGGGACCTCCCGGTAAAAAAATAATAATAATAATAACCAAAAGGATACAGGATATGAAGTTATAGCTTCCTGCCTTCATTCCTTCCTCCCCTCCTCCCTCCCTCCCTCTCTCCCTTCCTTCCTTACTTCCAAACTTCATTCCCTAAAGATCTTCATAAAGTTCACACACATTCTTGAGAGGTGAGTTAAGGTTTGATTTTTCAGCCTTCTTCCAGCCAGTGAAAGGTGGACACTTGCAGGGTGACATTAACTGCAGTAGCATGGACCATGCTTTCTCCTCTCATTGCATTTAAATACAAACAGCCGTATCATGGGCAGCAGTCAAATTAGAAGGAGCACTTTAAAGGTACCCAGATGCCAACATATCAGTATAGAAACATGAGTGATAAAAGGTGGGATTGCACAACAATGAGCTGGCTAAGGTAACACATAAGTAAAAGGTTTGAATCTGTTGAGTCTAAAAAATCATATGTGCCCATCAAGACTCCAAGGGTCAAAGTCAATTATAATCACAGACCTTAAAGCAGCAGCTTGACCACAGACAGGGATAGTCACATGGCAACACAGGAACAGTTTGAAATGTGAACACTTGCCTGAACACTCACACACATACACACACCCTCTATAGCATCATCCTTATATACTAAGATGGTGGCAAATGCATCACAAATGTGTGTCACAGCAAAAACACCATGCCACCCTCAAGTCTGGAGCAGAGAAAACTAATGAGCAGATGCATTAGTCACAGTGTAATGAGTCACAGCCAGTCATTTAATATCAGTGGCATGGTTTTCCATAATTAAAGCCTTAAGTGTACAATATTAAATTAAAATGTTTATTTTCCCCAATTGTACTTCAACTTCATACATTTCATCATTTCACAACCAGAGTCCTTTTAGGTTATATTTCTATAATTAATCCAAAACAAAGATGAATTAATTACTTTTCACAGAATAAGCCAAAGCAGGGTCCAATTCATTAATTTAATAAAAGTTTTATCTCCTTCAATTCACCTATTTATTTCCCTCAATTCACCAAACGAATGTTATTTCTTCCCATGGCTGTAACCAGAGTTTTACCTTTAGCTACAACATTTTACAAGCACCAGACTAATGTTGAACAGGTTAATCTGCCCTTGAATCAAACTTTGCTGAAAGCAACTCAACTCGTCTGAATTTAAAAACAAAGCTGGTGCAGAATAGTTGGGATCTATTCTATGTCTTCATTAAGTAGCATTTTTGGCGCATCAGGCAATCTACACACTAAGCACAGCTGGTGCCTCGCTTTGTATATCCTCAAAAGCAAAGGCTCTGGTCCCATTGCTTGCTGTATCTCCTCTGAAGCATGATCAGAGCACTCACCATCTTCAATATAGTTACTGTCACCTCCACTCTTTCTATAAATATGTTTCTTTTCAGGGACAAAGAGAAGTAAATCCCTTTAGCTGTGTGTTAACATTAGCCAAAGTGCAGAGAATCACAGAGACCTCAAAAGCAGCCTCGTTCATGAGGACCCTGTAGACTGGCCCTTGGGACACCTTTTGGGAGTGAAATGTCTCATCTCCCTTCATTCTCATCAGGGAAATACTAAGTGTAGCACTAACGGCTGAGTTTTGGCTCTCATCCCAGCCCAAGAAGCAATGCCATCAGGCTGCGAGGCTCTGCAGAGGTTAGCTTCAACCATCAGCCTTGGGATGCCTCCACGCCCTCCTGCTCTGAATCCACTATCCACTACCAACGGTGACCCCATTGTTGTACACACAAATATGCATCTCTGACAGACCTGGGGCAGTTAATGTCTGCTGCTCAGGTTTCCACTACAGATGCAAGAAAAAGAAGGTCCACGGGCTTTCTGTCTGTCCAGTTGTGGCACCCAAGATTGAATACAGGAAATTCTAAAAACATGGGGAGGGGGAAATAATCTTTGCAACTCAGAAATAAACTTGTAAACAGAAAAAAAAAAAAAAAAGAATCTCTAAATGTTCCTGAAAGGCAGAAATCTCAGAAAGATCTGGTCTAACTCCTGCCTATCTGAAAAAGTATCCCACTGGACCACACAAAATCATGTATGTTTATTTAATATTCTCTAGACTTTGCATTTTATAGGTGGAAATTATATACAGCGAGAGATGAAAAACCAACCTGAATATGGAAATTTGCCCTTGTTCTTATACTTTTCTTCTTTTCCCTTTATCCTGTCAAAATAGTATACATAAAACTTGAGCCCTAAGTTTTAACACAGTTTGCCTGTTCCAGACATCTCATTACCTTTTCAATATTTACACACACTCTTTTTTTTCCATTTCAAAAACAATTTATTGAAGTATATCATTCATACATAAACATATTTAAACAATAAGTATATAGTAAAATTGTGAACTTACATAACAAACATGCATAACATCATACAGGGCTCCCACACATCACCCCACCACAAATACCTTTCATTGTTGTGAAATATTTGGAACAATTACGAAAGAGCATCATCAAAGTATTACTACTAACTAGAGTCCATATCTTATGTTTGAATAAACTTATTCTTAATACACTAAGACAGATAACTCTGTATCTTGATAGATACCAATGGCTCCCAGGCCATTGAGATGTTTCTTTCCTCTAATTTCTGTAAATCTGAAGTTCATTTCAATGCTCACATGTTTGAAGTATGCTCATTTCCAAGTACTCATCTTCCAAGATGATATTTTCAATATAACAGCATCTAGCCAAAGAATTATTTGATTTGGGCATTGCAGGGTGTCTCCAATACTGCAGCCCACCCCTCTCAGCTCCCTCCAGCTTTGTTTCCTATTACAGGCCCTCTCTGCCAGTTCCCCCATGAGATACGAAAGGCCTCAGACAACATGGGCCTATCTTTAAAAAAGAGAGGCAGACAGAGTGAGTGTTGGCAAGATAAAAGTCACCTGTGCTCCCTTGAAGATTTTCCTTTCTCCTAGCACCTGTTTATTTTCACAAGTTCCCAGCTCAGAGGGAAAGATGTCCAACAACACCCCACTAAAAATTTACCTAAAATCTCACTCCAAAGAACTGGTGCCAAAGTCAATAAAATGTGCCATTCACAATCTAAGCTAAATGAAAGAAAATTACCCCATTCAACAGCCTGCCAACTCTCAGGCCTTGGTGGCCAAGGCGAATCACTGAAACAAACAGCTTGGTGACAAAAGAAAGAGGAGTGGCTCCTGGAGAGAAGGCTTCAAGGGGCACTAATGCCATTCCCTTTGGACTGATAGTGTGAAAACATCAGCAGGCGGCCTGTACTGGGTGCTTAATAAGTACTACGTATCGTGTTAAATACTTCACATCTACTATCTCATTTAATTCCTACAAATATACGAGGTGTTCACTAATGTTATCTCCTTTTTATATATGTGTAAACTGAGGCTGGGAGCTTAAGTCACTTACGTAATTGGCTAGTAAGTCACAGAGTCTGAATTCAAATGTAAGTAGTGTGACGGCTAACTATTACACATAAAGTATAATTTCATGTGATCCTTATTTTCAACCACAGTCACTTGAGGAATGGGGTAGTGCTATGGCAGGGGTGGGAAGGGACTAGAAAACTATTCAAGCAGTGAGAGAAACTGCTCTGCCTCCTGCTATTCTACCCAGTGGTCTTGTGTCCCAGTGGAAGCAAGAGACAGGAAGTGGCGATGCTGTTCCCTTCCTCCCAGCACTGAGCTGCTCTAAATGTCATTCTGGTTTGCAAAGTTTTCATTTTTCATACAACATGGTCCCTAAAATCAAGCCAACTATTGTATCAGATTCTCAACCACACAAACGCACGGTTCCATCAGCCGCACCCCAAGGAGGAAAACTAACTGTGCTGGAGTAGAGTGGCAGGCACGCGGTCTCCACCGTGGCACCTGCCTAAGGCATTTCCAAGAGCAGTTCTATTGCTCACCTCATGCCCCCATTTGAGGACTTAGCAGCCCGATGAGAGACAGCTCCTCTTGCTTCCGAGACCCGCACGCTCTCTTCTACCTTAGAAGGCATAGGCTTATCTCAAGTACGGTCTCAGTTTGGGTTCCCCCAAAAACAGACCCTGAGAAGAGAATTCTAGTGATTTTTTTTTCTTATTTAGGAGGTGATCCCAGAAGGCACAAAGCGGGGTAGAAGTAGGGAAATGAGGCAGGGAAGGGAAGGAGGCGGTTAAAGGGTGACTTTTCAAGCAAATTCCCACTGCAGATAACTGGTGCTTAACTCCACAGAGCAACTCTGGAGCCAACGTCAAACATATTTCTCAAGATTAATCCTCCACAATCAAGTTAAATTAAAGATCATTAGACTGCCTTCCCAACGGTGGGATCTCCCCAAATTTTCTTCTCATAATTTTGAATGGCCCAAAAGGTTTTGTGTATTTGGCTCAGTCAGCATGTCTATTTGCAGAAAGGCAGGTAGAGAGATTCCCATACTGGAGTGAGGTGATAAAAACAGATGCAAAGACAGGGCCAGGGCAAGAGGCAGGAAACAGACTGAGACGTGAGAGGTCAGATACCCGCAGAGATGGTGATACATTTCCCCTCCCGTTTTAAAAACATTTTCTGTTTTTTAGTTTGGTGAGGTGGAGAGGATAAGAACTTTAGAAAAAGATACAACTGAGTTTGAGTACCTCCTCGGACACATACTGGTTGGAGAGAATTAAGCAACTTATTGAACGTCTCTGAGCCTCTGTCATCATTTATACAGAGGGGATAATCATGGCTATCTCAGGGCTATCGTGAGAACAAAGACAAAGGGCCTAACACATTGCAGCCACCCAGTGCAGCTTAACGCACCTGTGTCAGCTGTGCTACGGCACGTGTCCTGATGACTTCCCTCTGTGCATTTTGGTGGTGGCGGTGAGGCTGACAGCCACGCTGTGCACCTCAATTCTCACGCGCTAGAGGCAACAACACTCTCACACTCAGGCTGCCTTCACTGCCAGGCCTTGCAGGACCAGTCTTCGCTCTGGCCTCTCAGCAATATTTTTGTTTTGTTGTCAGCATATCAATAGCATGATGAGAAGTAGAGTGTTTGTTGAAAGAAAATGTGTACTGCTTCACGGGCAATTGCCCGCCGAGTCAGAGTAATAAGCAGTGTGGACCGACTGGAGTGGGCTTGACACATCTGAATCATAACCCGCTTCTTGCTAATATCACACCTATGCCCCAACTTCCTAAAATGGTAAGAGCCAATATTTTCATAGCAGCTATCATTTTATTTAACCAAAAAGTGGATTTCCGTCTGGTGCTTTATTTCTACTGCATATTACTTTGTCTCCAGAAGTAAAAAGAGTGTTTTCATTAATCGGTCTTTTGACATATAATTTATATCCAATAAAAATCACTCATTTTAAATATACAGTTTGTTGATTTTTGGCACATGTACTTGGTCATGTAGCTGCCACCATAACCAAGGCACAGAACATTTCCTTTACCCAAAATAAGTTCCCTTCTGCCATCTTTGCAGTCAGCAACCTTTCTCCATGCCAATCCCAGACAACCACAGATTCCCCTGATGTTTCACACAAACAGAATCATACAGCTGTAGTCTTTTGTATCTAGATTCTTAGCCTTATCATAATGTTTTTGAGATTCACCCATGTTGTTGCATAGAGTATTGCATTGTATGAAATACTAAAATTTGTTTATCATTTACCAGTTGATGGATAGCTGTTTCTAATATTTAGCTATAATGAATAAAGCTGAATGAACAGGTACCTGAATTTCTGGGAGAAATACATAGGAGTGGAATGGCAGGCTTATATGGTAACTGTCAGTGAAACTTTATTAAAAACTTCCAAACTGTTTTCCAACCTGGACACACCCCTAAACAATCCCTGAATCCATGGGGCAGAATCAAACTGGAGGAGGAAATTCACAAAATGGCACCATATGGGCTGGCAGAGGCCATGAACCTCTGGGTCCCATTCCTAACTCGGCTGTGAATATTGTTAAAGTACGAGAAAGGCTTTGAATTAAGAGAGAGAGAAAAAAAAAACAAACACATTTAAATTATTTAAGCAGAAAGGGTAACATTGTTAAGCGAATACAGGGCTATCTCATGACAAAGGGCAGGGTGATGATTCAAATCACAGAAGCATGGGGTGTAGAAAGATGCTCCTCTCTACCTCACATTTATTTCTCTCTGTCAACTTCTTTCTCCTCTATTACTGCAAAGCAACTTTCTCCACATGACCAAAAATATGACTGCCAAGAGCTCCCTAGGTTTATACTTCACGTCTTCAGTACCAGAAAGAGACTGGCCTCACATTCTTTCTGCCTCCATGTCCAAATTGAATGTGTCTCCTTAAAAAGCCAATTCAGGAAAAAAAGTGTCATCCTAGAAACACTCAGCCAAAATCATTAACAATTTTCTTCATGTAGTCCCTTACCTCTAACCCAATCCAAACAGCTCTCCTCCTATATTTAACTCCACTCATGCCATCAAGTCTTACTGCATGTCTCATTTCCTCTGAGAAGCCTTACCCAAGTATTATAGACTTCAATGATTTATTTCTTATGTGATTCATATATCACATCCTTTAATCAGATCCTGCTTTTATTGTTGATTATTGTATAAGTATAGCTGGTCTCCCCTTCTAGAGTTTAAGCTCCTTAAATATTTTAGAACAATTATGGCTCACAGCACTAATAAGTAAAGATAACCCTTCTTCTATCCCATGCAACTTGTAGCAGAATGCTGAATGCAATCTTAGCAAACACGTTGGGTATCTTGGGAAGATGAGGTTTAGCATTCTTACACAAAGCACACAGACATCCCCACAGCAAGAAGATCAGATGAGTGGCAGGGTGACTGAGTGTTCCTTGAGATATGCACTGAATAATATGCTCAGAAAAGATCTCAAGGCACCAGGTAAAATGCAAAGAAAAGATGTCAAGTGTTTATAAAATATGTGACAGTGCTTGGTGGCCCATAAAATGCTGTACTAATAATGAGTTAGGAGTAAGGACAAAATTGCCCTACCTTTACTCTTCTCTACTTAAAGAAATCCTAAGTTCAGAAGATTTACAGAAAGGGAAAGTCTTTCTATAAGGCAATAGAAGTTTGTAATTCAAGCCAGATTCACAAATCTGAGCCTTGTCAACTAAGGCATAGAAAATGATAAGCAGGATTCACCAATTTGCATTAACTGAATGACTATCAATTTGGCTTTGAGAAAAGTAAGAATTACGAGGTATATTTAAAAGACACAATAACTGGAATCTGATTAACAAAATGTTATGGGCGAAGGTCCCATGGAGAGCACCTTGTTTTGTGAACTCATCACGATTTTCCACCCGCATATTTATAGTTAGGTTGTAAACAATGTTCCCTGAGTAACTGGAAACAGCCTTTTCAAAAATTAAGATAAATTTCCCCTTTCATATTTGTCTAAATTATTGTTTCTTGAATTAATCCCCCACACTCTTCCCTCAAATATGAACAGTGCTTTACCTTAACTGCACATTCTTATGTAACCTTTAGATGACCTTTCATCCTTTCACAAGTGAAAGAAGTAAGGCTTAAAAAGATTCCCTGCCTTGTCAAAGGTACGTCAGGAAACTGCTGATCTGAATTGCACAAATTCCAAGTCAGTGGTCTGAAGAAATATAATTTTACTTTTGTTTTTGTTCTTTTTTTTCCTGAGGGATATGTATGCCCAGAGGGCAAAGACTAAAAAGGAGAAGAAGGGGGAAAAAAAGGAAAAAAATTTTTCTGAATTGATTCCCTAAACTCTTAATGACAAAGTTTATGACTGATTTGGGGGGGAGGGGGACAGGGGGGTGGCAGAAGAAAAGGAGAGCATCTCTCTGTTAATTTTGGCTGAGCTCACCTGCTGTGTAAAATTCATCGTTTCTTTGGTTGTTTTTGCTAGTCCAGTTTGAAAGGAATTATGTGTATAACCATATAATTTTTTCATTTAAATTAAGCAATGAATTTTTCCAAGTCTATCTAGCAAAGAACAGATAATTGACACCAAACTGATCTTTTGAAGTTCCACCCAGAATATTCCTTCCTTCCTATCTCCTTTAACTACTTCTGCAGAGGGTTGTTTTTGGAGGAAATTAGATTCACTGTGTGCATAAACCAATGTATTTAGCTGGTGGCTGTGCTGGTCCAATTAACTTCTCTAACAATACGGGTGAAATGAGGTTATGGTTATGTTTATAGCCAATTAGAGTTGTTTTGATTGAACACTCCCTTTTATAATCTTATTTAAAGTTAAGAAAACATTGTACTAAAAAGTATTTCAGGGGATGAGAGAGGAAGTAGGGGATACAGAGGAGAAAGGAAGTAAAACATCTAGATAATGATATGAAATGATGACCTCTCATTTATGTATAGCATAAAGGGGAGGCTTGTATGCACAAATAAGAAAAATACTGGGCATAATGCACTTTGAAGACATCTTTATTAGGACTATCAATATTATTACTACTGAGTTATAAAAAATATGTATCATCAATGTCAAATAAAATGGTGAAAGTTGAAGGAGCACAGACCAGCAGATCCACACCTTACTATCAGCTCTGCTGCTAGTGATTCACAACCTCTCTGAACTTTGTCCTTGTCTGGAAAATGAGAACAATGCTTAGTGTCTGCCATGCATAAAATCCTTTGAGGATACAAAAAAATATAAGATAAAATTGCTTCTTTCATACAATTTGGCAAAACAAAGTAACTCAGGTAAAAGACAAAAATAACCATTTGCTAGGTACTGTTCCAAAGGAGTCTTAACTTGATCTTCATGACGACTCAAAGAGGTAGGTATTATTATTTCTATTTTCCTTATGAGGAAACTGAGACAGAGTGATGAGGAGGCAAGTAGGATGACTAAGAATTTGATATTGGAAGATGGTAAGGCTGAAACTTCAAGGATGGGAAATATTTATTTGGATGGGCAAAGAGTAGATGGCAGAAGTACAGTGAGGACATTTGGCATGAAAGTGGAAGTGGGTTTGGGGTGGCAGGAGAGAAGAACCCAGCGTAACTGCAGTGAGAGATAAGGCTGGACAGGTTAATTGTGGAGGACTTTGACTGTCAAGGATAAAAATTTTTCAAGCTCCCCAGACAGTTCTGTTCACCTGGCCCTCTACAGGTTAGTGCCCACAGTTGAACTTTGCTTCTTCCAGAAGGAAGCATTTGAAGAGCAAACAAGAACTCAGATTGCAACTGCTCTGTCCTGAAGACCCCAATCAAGGCCCAACTGGCCTAGAGGAAACTTTGTACTAATCAATCAGAAGTGCCCCCTGCAGATGAGCACACAAGGCTGGATGAGCAGAATGGGCCTTTGGGTGAGTTAGGAAAGAAGCTCCCTGAGCAGATGCAGGCTCGTGAGCAGAGGCTGGCTAATTCAACACATGCTGACCTCAGCCCTACTCACTCTCAACCCAGAGCTCACAAACTGACCAAAACTGTACCTATCAGCCTGGATCAGTCACAGCCTTTGAAATCATCCTTCACATTTACTATAGTTTGTATGATTTTCTCTAATTGCAAAGATTGTTTATACTCAAGGGTGGTGATAAGCACCCCTACATGTAGATTGTGAGAAAAGAGTTGTTTGAAAAACAATTGTATGATATGCAATGTGACAAAATCTACTGATTATAATTATGGTAATCAATAGTAAAGATTTCCCTTTTTACTTTAGAAAATTATACACAACTATGTTTATTCCATTATAGTTTATTTTGGAATATAATTGGATACAATCAGGTAATTTTTGACACCTCATTCATTCAAACATTTACAGTTTATGTTCCTAATTTTATGGAAAAAATGTTTATATGAGGAAAACAATTTTAAGTTTAAAATTCTATATAGAGTTTGATAGTCAACTACTGCAAGGCAAATAGTTTCATTTGTCCCAAACCTTGCCTCCCTTGCTTGTTAAGACTTATTTCACCCTTTGTTCCCATGGGAACAAAGGACTAACTAACCCATCATTAATCTTCTATGATTACGGGGTATTGGGTGCATAGAGCATAACCAGCACATGGGGCTGAAGATGCTGGTGGAAACCAAGTCTTGTGACCATACCATCAGGGTCTCTCCATAAAGACCAAGTAAGAAAGGTTGTGCACATACCACTGAACTACCTGCCAAGTCTGTGATTTATCATGCCCCTTCTTGATTCCCTTCCTCTATACAGCTGCATACCTTCACTTGAAGAGCGGAGCGCTGCCGGGCATCCAGCTGCCACCCTGGTCTGTCAGCTTCCCTGAAGAGACTTGGGATGCTCGGTCCACATCTTCCCGAGGCATTTTTTGGACTCCTGAGCAAGGGCAGTAACACTCTGGGCCCTGAGGCTGAGTTTCTGCAGCAGGTCGACTATGGATCTTTAAATTATTTATTTAAATGTGATTATGCAAATATTCTCACTGTCCTGATTTTGTGATAATACGGGTAGGCTAAACATTCAGTATATCAGAAACCATGCATGCGACCCCAGACCTCGTTTTTCTCCCTAGGTCTGATTTTTAGAATGCTGGTGATAAACTAAGCCTGATTTATTATATGACCTTCCTGTATGGGAAATGACTGTAACTCTAGGTATCTTCGGCCAACCTTAAGAGCTACAGCAGGGGGATGGATGTGGCTCAAATGCTTGGGCGTCTGTCTCCCATATGGAGGGACCTGGGTTCAATCGCTGCGACCTGCCGGTAAAAATTAATAAAAGAAAAATATAGAAGGTGTGCAGGCCATCAGGCTCCACGTGCAGGTGCGCTGCCAGGCCCCACGAGCCACGCAGAAAGGTGATGACATAACAAAAGAGTGACACAAGGGAGAGCCAAGACGAGATGTGCTGAAAAACCAGGAGCTAAGGTGGTGCAGGTGGTAGGATGCCTCTATCCCACATCGGAGGTTCCGAGGATCAAATCCCAGTGAAGACAGGAGGAGAAGGATGAGAAGAGAGGGCAGGAAACAGACACAGAGAGTTGCCCAGCGAATGGACATAAAAACAGCAAAAACAAGGGGGGGGGGAGTAAAAATGGATAAAAGTAAATAAATAAATAAATCCTTAAAAAAATGTGTAGGGGAGTAAGATACAGACTATAGTTAGTAGTAATACTTTGACGATGCTCTTTCATAATTTGTTAAGAAATGTTTCACAACAATGCAAAGTATTTGTGGTGGGGTGATGTGTGGAAGCCCTGTATGGTGTTATGCATGTTTGTTTTGTAAGTTCACAATGTTTTCTGAACACTTATAGTTTATGTATGCTCATGTATGAATGATATACTTCAATAAATTGTTTTAAAAATAAATAAATGTGATTGAAATGGGTACAAGGGAAATTTGGGGGACAATGGAAGTGTTCTGAAATTGAACTGTGACTACTGTCACAGCTGCATAAAGTTAATAAAATTAATTGAACTGTACACATACTATTTTTAGTGTATGTAGATTGTATCTCAATAAACAGTGTTTATTTTTAGAAAAAGCTTAAAATGGGTAGATTTGGGTGGATGTACTACAAATGCTTTTAATTTACTTCTGATACTTATCAATATTTTCCTTTTTGTTTATGACATACGTTGCATAATTTAAAAATATTTCAATGCAATTCAGTTTAATAGACACATTTATCTAGCACTTATTCTGTGGTAGAATCTAGAGCCATACGGCATAAAAACATAATAGGAAGCCCCTTCCTTTGAGGAGCGCACAATTGAGTGAAAGTGTAAAAAACGTAAACAACTCATTTATGGCAGAATGAAATCTCCTATCAATCAAGATGCAAGTAGCAATGCAAGAAGCAATAAAATGTTTGGCAAAAGATAGGGGGCAAAACTTCACAGAGGTTGGCAAGAAGGGTGAGTGGAGCTAAATCAAGTATGCCACAGTTACTTGACCAATTTACTAATCAGACATACTAGTTCACCTCTCTTAGTTAGAGTCAGGGAAGGGATAGGGAAAAGCCAGGCGCTACATAAATGAATTCTCTTCTCAGGGATGGAAATATCAGCAATTCTCCATCATTACAAGTGATGCATAAGAATCATCTGTGAAATGTGTCATAAATGAAGATTCCCATTCTAAATCCATGTATATCATAACTCAGTGGATTCTGAAAGGCTCATATCTGCATTTAAAATATGTATGCTCCCACCCCCACCCCCGCCCCGCTCCTCCCCTCCAAACTGTGGTATCTATTGTGGGAGGTCTGTAGACTACACTGTTAGAAACCCTACACCAACTCAGAGGTTGACTTCCGGGAACTAAAAAAGTAATGCCCATGCATAAAATCCTATTTAATTATTTATCATTACCAGTGTTACTGTCATCGATCACTGAATTGAGTTTCTATTTACATACTAGTTCCAAAAGTAATAACACATTTATGGAGGGAATTTACTTCCCTTGATTTGGTCCAAAGAAAACTCTAGGGAAGATACTGAATGTACTAGGGATTTAATGACCTCTTACTGCCCTAAAAACCAATTCTCTAAATGACTTCCGAAATTGCATTTGTCAGGAGCACTCACCAACAAGAGCTCTTTATCCCATCAGAGATGGCATTTAAAGTAACCCTGCATCTTATCCCAGATTTTTTCAATAAGTAACCACTGAAAAAAATAATGTTTTGCCTCTCCCCAGATCTGTCTTTGAAATAAAGACCTAGCGGCCAAAGACAAACTCCACCCTACCCTGTTCATGCTTAACAAACACGAAGTATGAAGAGGTGGGGAGGATGGGGATCCCAACAGGGAGCCACAAACCTTATAGCTGCCCCTAGTTCTCCTTGCAGGGGATTCATTTCTTTTCCTTGCAGGTTGGCACTTGGAACGTCCACATCTGACTGCTTTGATTAATTGTGGCTCCAAGCATTTGGATGACCCAGGTAGGGAAGGGTACCCATCTGCTTTTGACAGAGGGATCTTCTGTGTTCAGAGGAAATTAATTTGCCCCAAATGAAAGGCCTTGGCATCAACAGCCAGTTCAGGCGCCACATGCCACTTCATCAAATTAAAGTGGTAGATGCGGGAGGTACTCTTGGATTTTATCATTTATGACAAGCTGCTGTTTGAAGAAAACAAGATGGGCCCTCTCTTGGCAGAGCTCAGCCAGGTGCTGGCTCTGCAGGGAAGATCGGTCTCCCATCTAATGCAGTCCCGAGTCCTCGCGCTCAGCCAGGCTCTCTGAGAAGGCCACCTCCCCCTGGTGACATCTGGTTTGGATGCTGATGACTGCATTTAATCCCAGAGCCCAGGGAGAAACTACAAGAGGACAGGGATCATGAGATTTTCCCTGAAACATGGACACTGCCTGGGTGTCCTGGGCAAAGATTTTTTTAAACAATTTTTATAATTGTATTAACAATTTTAGTTCAACATTTGGAGGACATACTATGTGCTAAGTGCATGTTAGTGTCATATCTCCTTTTAGCTTCACAACAGTGTTGTGAGTGGTAATTTTATCACAGGTCACAGTGGTAAAGTTATTTTTTCAAGGCCACATGGTGATGGTGCTGAAACCCAAGTTCTTACCTGGTGTGTGTTAATACATCATCATATCAACCCATCAGTGTGAATTTAGGGGAGTACAGGGAACTTGTGCCCGATGATTAGGGTTCTTTGTTGAATGATCATCCCATCACACATATAGGAGTATCAAGAGTTCACTGATCCAAAAAGATCCCATATATTTAACATGATCCTAAGATTTTTTATTTTTTGAGTTAGCATTGAAGAGTAGGGTGGGTATTATCATCTCCATTCTATAGACAAAGAAATAGAAGTAAGGAAAGAAAATTATTTACCTAAGGTCATAGCTGATAATTAGCAGAGCCAAGTCCAGCACCTGGACCTTTTACTCCAAATGCTTTTTCCACTATATCTTCAGAAACTGGACAAATAGTAAGAAGTCACCTTGAAGACAAGATAAAAGCTGAGAACACTGATTTCCTTCCTTCCTTCCTTCCTTCCTTCCTTCCTTCCTTCCTCCCTCCCTCCCTCTCTTCCTTCCTTTTTTCCTTCCTTTCTTCTTTTTTTTGCCCCAGCTCTGCTCTCTTTCTATCTGAGCCATTTCCTTCTTATACCCAGATGTCAAGAAGGGAAATTTTAGGAATTTGCAGGAGTGCATGCATTTGTGCATGTGTGTGTATAATTGTGCACATATTTACACACATTAAATGTGCCACCTACCCCCCCGCCCCCTGACCCAGCTCTCAGGGTAAATGATGGACAGTGAAGCTTCACATTTAGAATGGGGCTTAGCCATCTTTATTTTCCCCATGTCATCTATCTTGGTAGCCGTGGAACATAGTGACCTGACGTGGGGGGCAGAGGGGAGAGTAATTGGGTAGACAGAAATGAAGATGGTGGTTACATTTGATTCAATGAGCCAAAATGAAAAAAAAAATCTTTTTTTGATGGTTTTGTAATTAGAAAATAGCACAGGAATGCAGAGGTATCAGCCAGGCCAATTATATCTTAAATTCTGTTCAAATTTACCCATGTAAATTGATCACCAGAAAAACTAACAAGCCATATAATTGCATTTCTTACTTCTAATGGGGCAAGTTGATTCAGATTTTACATGGTAAGCATGTAGCTCCATCATTACCAATTAAGCTTTAGGGGTCTAGATTTCAAAAAAAAAGCACTAAGCCTTCTTTTCTTTGGAAGCCAATCTGGAGCTAAGTGGAGGAAAATCACAAAGTTGCAGCTTGTCTTTGATGTGGCTGAGAACTGAAGTACAAAGGAGGTCCAGGCATAGAGCAAGTGTTTGAGAGCAGCCTTTGTGCTCCCAACTAGGCTAAAGCTCTGTAAAACTTAAGAGTGGGATATCCGGGGGGAGTCTAGATGAGGAGATCAATCTTAGACACATAGCACAACTGGAAAAACAGTAGCACACTAACCACAGAAAGTGCTGGGTCCTTTGTGGCATGGCAAAAACTAATAGGCTCATATATTCAGATGCAGAAAGTTTGAATTCTCTCTTGACCAATCAATAGTTATGTTAGTTCAGACAAGTTACTTAGCTTTCTTAAACTTTCTTTCATCATCTGTAAAATAGGATGTTGCCACATGGATATTAAATAAGTTAATGCAAGGAAAGAGCTAGCACAATTCCTGACATGTCTTAAGTCCTCAGTAAAAGCTAGCTACTACTATTAAGTCAAAAGTGGGGGGCGGGGAAGGAGTCAAGACTGGGTATGACCAGGTAGGATTCAAGGATATCTTACAGAAATTAGCAACTTAAGGGACTACCAGGCCAAAAAAACTTGGAGATTGCAACCCAAACATGACCAGAGAGAGGAGGAGTGAAGTTTTAGGAATCTTCAGCCAAAGGGAATAGGAGAGAGAAGAGCATGGAGCAGAGGTGGGCATGAGGGCTGACCTGACCCATACGGTTAGAGACCCCTCTCTATCAAGGTCTCCTGGCCATGCTCCCTGGTGAGCCTGGAGCTCCTAAAGGAGCAGCCATCAAGTGGACACCAAGGGATGTAAATAGTTAAACAGAGGTGTTTTGTTTTATTTTTTTTCAAAACATAGCAACCACTCTATTCTCTTCACCCTCACTATGAGACCCAGTCACTATTATTCTTTAATCTTGTCAATCTCCATCACTGGAATGGGACTGTGGGTGCAGCGACTCTTGCTGTGTTTCAAGTCTATCATTGCCCACCCATCCCCATTGTGGTAACTCCTTTCTCTACCCACTGTCCCTACAAAGTGTGCAGTTTAACATGTGACCCCACTCAGCCACCCCCCAACCCAGTCTCAGCTGACCATGAAGTGGATCCCTGAGTAGGAGGAGTAGGTGCTGACTGGCTTAAAAAAGTGGACAAAGTTAATGAGGCCTCTTGGATTGGGAATTTCAATGAAGAAACACAAAAAGAAATTCTGGATAGTGGAGTTGAAAGTCCTCAAAGTATATTACTGGCTCTAGTGTGCAACATTTTTATGAAGAGATAGAATCTCAGAAGAAGTAGATCAGATGAAACAGAAGGGGAAAGATGCAGACAGATTTAGGGAAGTCATGAGAAGGAAGATGGCAGAGACCCCACTGCAGGGCTGTCCTTCTGGAGATTCACTTCTTGATCTTCCTGAGGCCTGGTGGTCAGCTTTTTCTGGATTCCCTTGAGACCTAACTGTCTCCCTCCAATGATACTGTTTGAGCTGCTTTTTCTTTGCCACAATAGTAGTCTTGAAGACAACAGAAGCCTGTGCTAAATCTAAAAGCAAATGCAAAGAAGAGCCAACTGAACTCCAGCTTTCTTCTCCTAAAAGATCTCTGCACACTTGCTGATGTTTTGAAAATGACCCAGAAAAATCAGATGCAAAGTATCAACAGCTGGCTGGGATAGTCATAGGGAAGTTCCCCCTTGAATCCAGTCCCACTAAGTAAAGACTCTGCATTTTTCCTAACGAAGGCTTCTGTGGTGGCTTGGAGTTGTGTACTCCAGAAAAACATGTTCTTAATCTTAATCCATCCCTGTGGAAGTGAACCCATTGTAAACAGGACCTTTTGATGAGGTTACAGAGGTATGGCCCAACTGAATCTATTCTTAATCCTATCACTAGAGGCCTTATAGAGAAACCACAGGGAACAGGCAGAAGCTGGAAGTCAAGGAAACCCAGGTGAGAAGGGGAAGACACCACCAAGCATAGTTCCATGTAATGGAAAAGTCAAGGAACCACCAGAGATGGCTGGGCAGTAGAAGGTACCAACCCTGGGAGGAAGCAAGCCTTCTAGCCTCTAAAACCATGAGCAGATAAATTGCTGTTGCTAACCAACCCGTGGTCTGATATTTGCTTTAGCAGCTAGGAAAATAATACAGCATCTATTTATACAGAAGAGAAGACCTGAGGGTCAAGGAGAATAAATATAATGTCTGCAATTACTCAGATCATGATTTTAATCTTGACTTGAGTCCGTAACTGTTTTGTAAGGAAGAGCCTTATGTTATACTCCTATGTGTTTGTATGTTTGTTTATATCATTATGGGCTCAGGGATTCTTATTTTATTCAATGAATGATAATGCATTTTATAATTATTTATTTCCATGCTCTAATTGTACCCAATTGGCCAGTGGAGTGCATTCAAACAGGCTCTGTGGCCTTTAGGCATGTCCTCATCATTCCTTAAGCATTTCTTTACTTTCTGGCAAAACAATATGCTTCAAGTTCATCTTGTACTAGTCCCAGAATAGCCATTTCCTCCAGGAAGCCTAGTATCTTCAAATGGAGAAAAATATTTAGAAATAAATATCTGACTACTGAATATGCTTATTGTTGATGGCATGTCATTGTTTTTAGTACATTTATTTCTCTATCTATTTTTTAAATCCATTAGTTCATACTCCAAATCCAAATCAATACCACTTTGCATTCTAGCCTTCCCCCCTTCCATATTCCCCTTCTCCAATACTGTGGAAACTTGAGCCAGTGACTTTACCTCCCTAAGCCGCAGATCACTTTCACTCTGTAAAGTGAAGATAATACTTTCCTTCCTCAGCTTTGGGGCAGATTAGATGTAACAATGTTGAAAAATCTCCATGTGAATATTCTCACAGTCCTGATTTTGTGATAATCAGGGTAGGCTAAACATTTGCTGTATTAGAAACCATGCATGTGTCCCCAGACCTAGTTTTTCTCCCTAGGTCTGGTTTTTAGAATGCTGGTGATAAACTAAGTCTGATTTATTATATGACCATCCTGTATAGGAAATGACTAACTCTAAGTATCTTTGGTCAACCTTAAGAGATATAGCAGGCGGACAGATGTGGCTCAAATGGTTGGGCGTCCGTCTCCCATATGGAGGGACCTGGGTTCGATTCCCGGGACTTCCCAGTAAAAACAAAAAAAAGAAAAATATAGAAGGCGCGTGGGCCACCAGGCCCCGTGCGCGGGTGTGCCGCCAGGCCCCGCAAGCAGGTGCACCACCAGGCCCCATGTGTGGGTGCCCCGCCAGGCCCCATGAGCAAGTGTGCTGCCAGGCCCTGTGTGCAGGTGAGTGCCCCCAGGCCCCCGCACAGGTGCATCGTCAGGCCCCGCGAGTGGGTGCGCCATCAGGCCCCACACGCGGGTACACTGCCAGGCCCTATGAGCCATGAAGCAAGATGATGATGCAACAGGAGAGTGACACAAGGGAGAGCCAAGATGAGACGCACTGAAAAACCAGGAACTAAGGTGGCGCAGGAGGTAGGGTGTCTCTCACCCACATTGGAGGTTCCAAGGATCAAATCCCAGTGAAGAAAGGAGGAGAAGGATGAGAAGAGAGGGCAGGAAACAGACACAGAAAGTTGCCGAGCGAATGGACACAAAAACAGCAAAAACGGGGGGGCAGACGGTAAAAATGGATAAAAATAAATAAACCCTTAAAAAAACACAAAAGTATAGGGGAGTAAGATATGGACTATAGTTAGTAATACTTTGACAATGCTCTTTCATAATTTATTAAGAAATATTTCACAACAATGCAAAGTATTTGTGGTGGGGTGATGTGTGGGAGCCCTGTATGATGTTATGCTGTTTGTTTTGTAAGTTCACAATGTTTACTGAACACTTATAGTTTATGTATGCTCATGTATGAATGATGCACTTCAATAAATTGTTTAAAAAAAAAAAGAAAGAAAAGAGAAATCTCCGAGCACAGCACCTGCACTGAAACAGCTCTGCCAAAACTCACATAGCACCTCGTGTGAATGAGACAAAGCCACCTCTTCCTCCAGGTAGTCAACCTGGCAAGTAGAGTGTGGGCTGGTGATATTGCCCCAGTTCTCTCCCTCAGCTGGGTGCAAGCTGAAAAACAGTCACTCATAGAGGCCTTCAGTAAGTGGTTATTATTACGATAGATACATGTACATATTTTTCTTGCAAAATGTTTTATAAATATGAGAATCAAAGGGGGTGAAAGAAAAGAATCATCAAGGTTTCAGCCTGATAGGAAACTCAATGCAGTCCAGCATGTGTCAACTGCACCAAGCACCAAGCATATCGCATTGGTCACAGTGGAAAATAGGTTGCATTAACCAATCACAGATTGTTTTAGTTTGCTTAAAGGCTGCCAAAGCTATATACCAGAAACAGATTGGCTTTTACAATGTGGATTTATTAACTTATAAGCTTACAGTTTGGAGGCTATGAAAGTGTCCAAATCAAGGCATCATCAGAAGATGCTTTCTCTCCGAGTTGCAGCTTTGGGCGATCAGGCACTTGGTGCCATGAACTCGTCTCTCCCCTCTCCTCTGGGGCTCCCTTGCTTTCAGCTTCTGGCTTCAGTGGCTTTCTCTCTCTCTCTCTGGTTCCACTGATTTCAGTTTCTGCCTCCCAGGGCCTTCTCTCTCAGCTTCTGGGCATTTCTCTCTGAGCTCCTGGGTGTCTCTGTGGCTTTTTTCTGTACCTGCAGCTTTTTATTCCTCTGTTATAAAGGACTCCAGTAAGAGCAGTAAGACCTACCCTGGGACATGCCCTTCTGGAGTAACCAAATCAAGGAATCCCACCTACAATAGGTTTATACCCACAGGAATGGATTAGCCCTAAGGACATGATTTTCTGGGGTCCACAAAAACTTCAAACTGTCACACAGACCATTTTTTAAACTGATGCCTGATTGTATCTAATCCTAAACTCTAAACTGGAAGCAGTTTGAAGTGAAAATAAGACCCACCCCCTTCATCCTCAGGCTCAGCTACTTACCGAGAAATCGTTGATCTCACCATACAAGGGAGAGTGCAGAACACAAAATGGCCCTGCAAGGGGAAAGCTTCCCTAACTTCATGTATGTGAAGCACGAAGTTACCACCTGGTAAAGTCGCTACTGCTGAAATGTCCCATTCACTTCCCTCTGAAAGTGGGAAAACCCCTTCATCTTCAGGCACCACAGGTTGTCTTTCCACAGGACTTGCTGGACCCTAAGTCCCTAAGGGATGTAATAGGGCTCTCTAGGGAAACAGAACCGACAGGCACTATCTGTAAATAGTAGGAGGTTTTATACAATTGTCTCACATGACCGTGGGGGTGCACAAGTCCAAATTCCATAGGGCAGGCTGCAAGCCAGGGACTCCTACGAATGTCCTCAATAAGTTCCCCAGGAGATGCTGGTTGTCTGAAGTAGAGATGGGAATTCTCTCTCTGAATGCTGAAATCATTTCTCCTTTTAAGGCCTTCAACTGATTGGATGAGATGTCACTCATTGCTGATGGCAATGTCATTGGTTGATTGTAGATGTAACCAGCCATCTATGCAATCAACCTACTGATGATTAAAGTCCATGAAATGTCCTTGAATTACAATTATCCCAGTGCTTGCTTGATCAAACACCTGGGCACCATTACCTGGCCGAGTTGACACATTAGCCTAACCATAACAAGGGATATGCCTATAAATCTCAATGCTACAAATAGTAGCTCTGAGTTGTAAGGCATTAAAAGTGACACAGACCTCCAAAGTGGCATCGTTCTGTGGATGACAGCAGGGCAATTGTGATCACCACATGCTTAGTTTGCCAAAGGGCTGTCAATGCAAAGTACCAGAAATGGGTTGGCTTTTATAATGGGAAATTTATTAGGGAAAAAGCTTACAGTTCCAAGGCTGTGAAACTTCCAAATGAAGGCACCATCAGAGATGCTTTCTCACCAAAGTCAGCTATCGGTGACCCTAGGGTTCTGTCACATGGCGAAGATGGTGGCCAATCTCTGCCCAGGTCCCTGCCTTCTCCTACAGAATCTACTGTCTCCAGGAGTTCAGCTGTGGAAAACCAGGCAAAGGGCTTTTCTCATTCCTTGACTCCTCTCTCAGTCTTGGCTGCTCCACTTTCTTCCCAAGTTCATCTGTGAGCTACCAGGCATATGGCTCATCTCTTCAGCCTTGAGCTACTCTGTGGGCCCAGCCTCATAAGAGCTTTGTGCTTAAGCTTTGGCTGCCAGCAACCCTCGAGGCCACCCTCACATGGCAGGGTAAAAAATAGCAGCTTCCTTTCTCTGTGTGTCTCTCTGTGTGTCTCCATTTATACAAAGCTCCAGTAAGGGGGCCGAGACACAACTTGAGTCATGCCTCACTGATATAGTCCAATCAAAAGGGCCCCACATCCACAGGAATGGATTAGTTCAGGAACATAATCTTTTTCTTTTGGGGATTCATAAAATAACTTCAAACTGTCACACCATATTTGGGTTAGAAATAGGGTAGAGATATACCCCTCTTGAGGGGTCCATACTCTCAAAGCTGACTGACACAAAACTCCAGGCCACTGTGACATGTGCTCAGCCACACTTTTCCTTTTTACCTTTCACTGGGGGGTGGAAATGAAACAACTCAGACCCACGTGGTCTCTTATCTCTGAAGCAAGGTGACAGTGGCACCTGAAGAGTCCCTGATGGCATGCTGAGAAGTAAAGAACATAAGCCAGGAGACAAAGCAGAAGCAGTATCCTTGTTTCAAGCACAGGCAGCTCCCACTCGAGTGCTTTCAAGAGTTTTGACAATTTCAGGCTCATAAAGCTTCAATCTAACACACTACCTTGTGTGATGAAGGCCACACAAAAGCCAAGCCAGATGAGTTCCCTAAGATTTATTTTCCATTCATCTGCTCCCTAAAATACAGTGTTTAGGCACCAGACTCATATCAGGAAAAAGAGGAATGAGCTCCCCATGAGTTCATTCTGAAAGAAATGAGCACAGAGTCTGCACCCAGTAGGTGCTCAACAACGGGTCCTCCCTCCTTCCTCATGTAGGACCCCCTGCTCCTCATCTACTGGGCATGGAATTTTGTCCAAAGGAGAGCTGGGTCTGAGGATTCCAGGGGCCACTAAAAGAAATCTTCTCCCTCATGGACAGTCAGGGTTCAGGAATCATCTCTGCCCTCCTCAAGCAGCTCAGTAATTCTCACCCCAAGGGGAAGGGAAATACCATCCTCTGAGCGGGGACGCCAGCAAACTCTCTGTAATGAGCAGCTTTGCCTATAAGCAAAGTAGGTAATATCTCTGGATGAAAACCACTCCCACCAACACCTGTGTCCTCCAGCTAGGTGGCCTGCAGAGGTTAGAGGCAGTGTTCAGAGGTAGTCAGAGCACAACTGGCACTCATCTCCCCCTGTTGGGCCACATGGGACAAGTCCTCAGTAAAACGAGGATCCGTGTATGTGTTTCATAAGGTTGAGGTGAGGTTCAAGCACGACGACATAGGAAATTCACATAACAAATGTCAATTCTCAATGTTTTAACTTGAAATTCAACCACTCGAGACACATTCCTCTAAGCTAACATTGTCTTCCTCCCCACACACAGTCAGAGACGGTACCACCTGCTGAGAGACACCCCGTGAAAGTACCAAGAGCTCAGTGTTATTCAGTATTCCACATCACTTTCTTACGTGAGGACAGAGGAGGTGACAAATACATATGAGGCTGGAATCCCAAAGACACCCTTTGTTAAATTTTGCCAAATTTCCCAAATCTCAAAGAGTTCTTATTCCTTAAGAGGGAATATGGGAGGCCACTGCCAGATGTTACCTCACTAACACAAATGAGAGGTAACAGAGCAATACCCCCAAAGCCCTCTGTCGCAAGGGGTAAATTTTGCAAAATGAAGAAATCTCAAAATTCTAAACCAAGCATAGAAGCAAAACTCAGAGGCTCCATTACAAAAGGGGGAAAAATTAGAGACAGGAAAACAAAAAAGCTAAGACAAAGAAGCATTCAGCCCTGGCTTTTACCTCTGTGCATCAAGGCAATGTGAGTGCACAAAAGGTACCTAAACAACCCATAAATGAAATTAAACTATAGATGACTGTTTTAAAAAAAAAAAACACAGCACAAAATTCCTCCTAGGTTGTGAGGCATTAGATTTAAGGTGCACTGATTGCTGGCTGGGAAAGTTAATATTCTTAGGTCTCAAATCTATCCTTTGTAAATTGGAAATAATAATTGAATCTATTTCCTAGCAGTTGCTGTGAGGAGTAAATGCAGTAATGAATTTAAGGTACTTAGCTAAGTGCTTGACATATAAGTATTAAATAAATGTTTTACTCTTGTTAATGTTATCACCATCATCATCATCTAATTTGTTAAACAGGAAATAGAGGTCTTAGAAATGATGTTACTGTGGAAAGTGGTAGAAAAACACCATCTACAGCAAACCAGTGGCTACCCCACATTATTACCCCCAGATAATCTCTGCTGGAAGGTGTTCAATTAAAGTGCAAATACCCGCCCCACAAACACACACACAAGAGTCTAAACCTATTTTAATGCATTAAAAGAATATGGAGGAAAGCAGATGTGGCTCAACCCCTTGGGCGCCCGCCTACCACATGGGAAGTCCTGGGTGCCTCCTAAAAGAAGACGAGCAGACGCCACCTCTCTAGCAAGGAACTTAGATGCCACCCCTGGCACAACGAGCTAGACTCCACCTCTGCCACAACAAGCAGATGCCACTAGCCAGCAGACGCCGCAGTTCACAGGGAGCGGATGTGGCTCAGGCTGTTGGGCACTCCCCTCTCATATGGGAGGCCCTGGGTTCGGCTCCCGGTGCCTCCTGGAGAAGGCAAGCAAACAACGAGCAGTCTGGGGGAGGGGGGATAAATAAGGGAAAGTAAATAAAATAAATATTTTTTTAAAAAATGGAAATAGAGGAGCAGGTATAGCTCAGTGGTTAAGAGCCTCCTTCGCATATATGAGGTCCATGGTTCAATCCCCGGGACCTCCTGAAGAAAAAAGAAAAATGGAAATAGAGCAAAAACAGATTTGAAAATTTGTAACTAAGGAAAAGATCACCATCACCCCAACTCTCCCTCACTGCCCAATGTGGAAACTTCCCTCACATAGAAAACACATCATTAAACTCTCCACCAACAGAAAACAGCTGATTCTAGGGACCCTGAACCCAATCAGCCCTGCAGAGTTCTCTGAGCGAGCACACGGGAGCCTTGGGTTCAGAATGCAGCAGAGAAGGCAAGCGTTCTGTGAACCACACGGGGCAGGCAGTTGCAGGCTTTCATGGATAGTACCTGTCCTGAGTACTACAAAAATTTTAATACTGCAAATATATACAAGTGTGACAAATGGGAGAGCATAAAATGACCGTTAGAATTATACCGTGTGTGTGAATAAGCCATCAGAATACTCTCTGCAAATAAAGGGCCATAAAAATGCAAAATATTCCCACCCCTTACTAGTAATAATGTGTCATCTGGCCAAAGCGGTTCTTTAAGTACTTTATGTTCTCTGCTGGAATCAAGTCATTAATTCCATTTATATAGTTAATGGGGATGCCCTCAGTCCAAATTAAGGTCCTAGAAAAAGAGTACTGGAATTAAAGACAAAGGGGGAATCATTTTTTCTCTACAGCTGTAATGTTGCTTTGCCAAAGAGCACTTTTTGTTCCTGAACTGCACTTAGAATACTAAATGATCTTTCCAGAAATGTTTAATGCACCTTCATCAATGGTTTTCAAGTTGATCTACCCATACATTGTCAGGACTGCAGAACAACCCTGGTCCCTTGATCCGCCTCCTCTAAAGCGTCCACAAGTTGATCAGCCCCAGAAAGCTGAGTCAGCTTTTCAGTGTGCCAGTGAACTAGGACAGAGATGGTCTCACCCACCCCAGACTCCCAAGGTAATACATTTTAGTCTGTGAAACAGTAGACAGTAGTATTTAAATGTTTTAGTTAGTGCCAGATCCAGCAGACCTGGTTTGAATCCCAACCTACCAGCATCTGAAAAACCTTGGGGACAGTTAACATCTTTCGGGCTAGGATTAAAGTGAGTGTAGAAGTAACTGTTTTAGGATTATTTGGATAATTATTTCTTCTTCTTAATTAATTAGTGACTGAAAGGTGAGGTGGGAGGGAGGGAAGGAAAGAGGGAAGGAAGGAGAGGACTTCCAGAAGAATCACCGGTTTGCTCAGAAGACCTGCGAGACGACAAGCTGGGGGAACCATTTCCAGAGCCCAGGGTCTCCCCTTCCAGATCCCAAGCTGTTCTCTGACCCTGACCGAGCAACAGCCTCCTTCCAGGAGTCAGGTCCAGAGGTTCATTTGAGCAGCAGTAACAGGATGCTTTTTGCTTTTTCATGGGGGGTGGCTGGGCATATGGTATGAGTATGCTTCACACACACACACACACACACACACACACACATATGCATGCAGTAGGGAGAAGCAGATGCTGGGTCTGTTTTGTGGCTCTACACCCAGCAGAGAACATCTTGGCTAAACCCCTTTGTCTTTGCTCTGTAATGATAAGCATAATTCAGGGGAGGGGGTTACCAGCAAAGGAGCCTAATGCAGCTTAGATGATTGTCAGCCACGCTGACCACACACATTCTCAAAAAGCAGCACTTGGGCACCAGCCTGGGCTAGCAGGGATTCTTTCTCAGCATCAACAGGAGCTACGTTTAGAGGCAGCTCCACACCCTAATTTGTGTCCAGGGTGTTGTGGAGTGGGACGATCACACTTCACAACACATAGCTTTAATATGAATAACTGCCCCATGAATTACATATTATCATCCTCATTTCACAAATAAAGAAACTGAAGTTTGGAGAGGGTAAGCCCTTTGTGACCTTTGGGTCACAAATCCAGATGCAGAATGCAAAGCCAGGTCTGCCGACTCTTCCCAGTGTTCTTTCTACCCCATGGGAAACTTCACGACAGGCACATCCTGGCCCAGTTCCATCTCTTACTGACACAGGAATGACCTTGCACCCAGCAGAGGGATGGAAATCAAGCCCAACCTGCTCAGCGGATGGAAAGATTGATTACACCCATGGAAAGAAATCCAGTTGCCCTAGAAGGACCTCAGAGAAACCTGTCCCAAAGCTGGGCTTCCTCAAATTTGGCAGGAAACACAATTGCTATTTGCAGAGGACTGTTTCTGGAGACCACTTGAGTGTGAGGCCCTTTGCCCAAGAAGCCTAATAGGTGACACCCTCCTCCAGCTGGCATGTTTTGGAAGCCCTTTGGCCTGGAAACAGGAGAGGGTTCCAGATGACTTCTGAATGTCTCTATTCACCATGGACAAATCTAACCAAGCTTTAAGGCAGACAGTAGGTCAAATCAGATGCAGGAATTACCTCTGAAATCAGAAGTGCTATCAATATCTCTGACCCTAAATCACCGAGGCAAGTCACCTGACATCAATGCACCTCGGTGTCCTTAGCTCCGTCAGATTTCTTGAGGACCTAGAGATAAAAATGGGATGTGAACATGCTTTCAAAATACAAAAGAGCCCTAACATGCAAAGTATATATAATGTCAGGGAGGAAAAATTGTTCAAGGCATGTGACTAAAACTGGAAGGTAAAATATGACCAGGAAAAGGATAAAATGAGAATAGAATGGCTAATGGTCCATTCACTTTGATAATTTATATACCAAAAATTCTCTCTCTGTGCAATTTTTTAAAAATGCAAACATTTATGAAAAGGTCAGAGACGGTTTTTATGGTGAGTTTATCTACATCCACCAGTGGTTCTCACGGTATGATCTAAAAATGCCTGCGTCACAATCCTCTGGGGGACTTTTATTTTAAAAAGCAGATTCCTGGGCCTTACCCCAGACCTACTGAACCAGAATGCCTATGGGTGGAGCCCAGGAATGCACACTGTAACAACTTTCCCTAGTGGAGCTTATGCAAGTGATTGACAGACCGCACTCTGCGAAGCCTGCAGCAGCACCTGCTAGTCACTTTGCTGCCCCAGGAAGAAGCCTGGCCACCATGATGAATGACTGAGTAGGGGGAAGGATGGGTCAGACAGATGCTAGGCAAGCAGTGCTGGTGTTTCTGGTTAATGAAAACCCCCAGGAAAACCTGCTGCATCAGGGTGGAGGATGCAGGTGCTTGTAAGAGAACACACAATTATCACACCCAATTTCCAGAAACTTGGGAAACTAACCCAAAGCTTACAAGAGTTCACTATCCTTTGGCTCTCATTAAGTCCAAAACTGTTTCACCAGAGAATGAAAAGGACCAGCTACAAACCTAAAATGATAATTGCATGTTTGTATGTATGTGTGTGTTGATTTCTCTGTGTGTGCGTGTGTGTGTGTGTGTGTCTCTAACAAACCTCCCCTTTTCTCATTCCTCTCCTCTATCCCCATATCAATCGCCAATGAATAAAATGTCAAAATGTTCTCTCCTGCTGCAGCCAGGATTCCTAATGCAGAAGATAACCTGAATGCTTTTGATAATAAGATTGACATATACTTTTCTAGGCTTAACTAGTCAGGCAACCGTGATTATTAATATAATTTTTTAGGCTTAACTAATCAGGCAACTGTGAGCTTGTGGGTTTCAGGGAGTCCCAACACTTGGCCTGGCCAAAGCATCCTGGTTACTGGGTGTCTGCAGAACCAGGACGGGCCCCAGGGGTGAAAGCTGACCACCTGGTACAGAGTCTGTGGTCCAAGAGTCTCCCAACCTCGGAACTTCCATAGAGGTGTCATAAAGGCCTGCATCCCAGCTCTCTCAACAGCCATGTAAACACAGACAGGTAGCTAACTTCTCCGATTCTCACCATCCCCATCCATAAAATAGTAACAGTAATAGAACTTACCTCCTCATATTTCTGGGACTAGTAAGCAAAAGGATCCACGTAAACTTGCCCAAACAGTGTCTGGCACAGAGAAAGGATTCTCTTAGTGCAAGCCACCAAGGAAAATAGAACCTTAGGTCATGTCTTAGGTCATATGTGCAGAACTTGTCAACTGAGCAATTATAATTTATTGAAAAATGTTTTAAAATATATAAAGAACACTCACTCAATCAAATTGGGATCATTTCTGGAAATACATGAAGGAGCCAACACCTTCAGCTATTGGGCCCACCCAAAGCTGGGTGGGCTGAGAGCACAATGGTATTCAATGTGGTGCCAAGCTGGCCTTTGAAAGCTCTGGTTCTAAGCCCCCTCCATCTGTCCCCTTAACTCCTTTCTCCTGCTCTCCAGTGGGGCCAGAGAGTCTCGTCTCCACTTTGGTTTAGACTGCTGTTTCAAGCCAACAAAAGACCTGTCCCCATACTCTTGAGGTTGCAGAGAAGTCCCCCCATGTTCTCAGTTTCCAAACTCTGAGGACAGACTTAGCCACAGACACAAATTCCTCTTCACAAATCCCTGTGTGAAGAAGAGTGGCACCTCTGCAAATCACATGGTAGAAGCCACACTGCCGAGCCTAGAATTTACTTACTCTCACATACAAGTTAAATTATAACTGTAGCTCTGAGGTTATGGAGGGAGAGGGGGATCAAGCTCATCGGATCCTATTTCAGTGTCCTTAAAATGTGGTTCAAAGACCACCACTTCAGAATCACCTGGGGGATTTTAGGACTCACTGATCCAATTATTGGAGGTGATTGATGATGAGAACCCCAGAAAAGGAACAGAGCCCGTGATCTATAAATGCTTCCCCAACCAACCAAAGAATTACAGATTATTGTGACAGTTTGAAGTTTTTTGTGAATCCCAGAGAAGATCATGTTCTTAAACTAATCCACTTTTGTGGGTGTGGGGCCCTTTGATTGGACTGAGTCAGTGAGCCGTGACCCAGGGTGGGGCCCCACCCTCTTGCTGGTATCTTATATAAACTGGGAACTGAAAGCAGAAACACACAGAGAAAGGAGGCCGCCATTCTGACCCTGCCATGTGAGAGGACTTCAGCCACCACGTTGCCTCACCATGAGGCAGGACTCCAGCATCTGCCAGCAGCAGAACTTTGGTGAGAAAACATCTCCGATGGTGCCTTGATCTGGACATTTCACGGCCTCAGAACTGTAAGCTTTTACCCCAAATAAATTCCCTTTATAAAACCCAACACATTTCTGGTATATTGCATTGGCAGCCCTGTGGCAAACTAAAACAATTATCTTTGAAGAGAAATCTCAGTTAGCTCAATTAAATATTGCTGGATAAATTCAGCCCAAAGACTCTTCCCAGCTTACAAATGTGCACACAGGTGAGGAATTTTCCTACAGTGCCCTCTCCTCCCTTTTGTCTTTCTCCTTCCAAGATGGATGCATGTGGTTGCATTTACTTTCCTGACAGATTTGCTTGATGTCAATAAACTATAAATCAATGCCTTCTATGCCTAATTGACTTCCATAATTTATTAGGCATGAAAAGGGGGAAAATATCTCCAGAGCATAAACTTTATCTCTCTTTCTCTTTAAATTTTAAATCTGCAGGTACTATGGTTTTTAACAGCTTGTTCATTTGTTTAAAACCATTTTTAAAGAATGCCAAATGTTAAATCCCCGGGCATAAACATAAACAAGAAAATAGATGACCATTGGCATTCATTTGTAATATCACAGTACTCCAGCATGCTATACGTTTCTTTTTTTTTACCTTAAGCAAGAGACATTTAACGACTTTAATAGAGTTTTCTTTATAAACCTTTTTCACCTTTTCTGTTTCAAAACTGCTATTTGCCCCTGGCTCCCTTGCAGTTGCTTTGCAACACACATCTCTATTTTTCAAAACCTAGGTCCACTTGGGTGATGCTTTGTTCACTGCATGGGCACTCACAGCTGGTAGCAAGCAAAAGGCTCTCAAGGACTGGGCAAAGTGCAGCCTTGGAACACGTGCCCCCTGCTCCCTGCAGAATACCTCTCATCCTAGATATACAATATGTACTGCTATGGCTCCCACTCTCTAAGAATTTACGTTCTTGATAATAACCTATTAGCTATAGAGCACATGTAGGCATATGACCTAGATTCAAATTGCACCACTGCCTCCTTTTAACGGTGCAAGTTACTTAACTTCTCTAAGCCTCCGTTTCTTCACTTGTCCACGAGGAATGACAAAAAGTACCCACATCATAGGTTGTGGTGAATATTAAATAAGCTAAGGGCTGTAGTGTCCGCCTGCACATGCCCTACGTGCTCTGTAAAGGATGGCATGTGTGCCTGTGTCCTCGCTCTCCACCTTGCCCCTGTCCTTCCTCATGAGAAAGCCAGGCAATGTCTCAGCTCTAGCAAGGGAAGCAAGCAGACAGAGGGAATCCAGCTGTTTGACAGATGTGCTAGCTATGTGAGGCTCTCCCTCGGATCCAAACTCCGCCTCCCAACCTTCCTATGACCTCCTCCTTAAACACTTCCAGGAAACAGACTCCTGCATTTGCTTTCTAACACATCTTTCTTCATTTCTATTACTCCATCATTCCCAAGCTACAAGCGCATTCACTCCCCATCAACTTGTGGTGTTTTCCTTAGCCTCAGAAAATAAGTGTTTAACAATTCCTTACCTCACAGAAAATATAAAGGCTGCACCATACACAGAAACTTCCGAGTCTCCAAATTAGAAATATTGATCTGTTTGGCAAGACTGAAGAAAATTTAAACAGTCTTTGCAAATGGCCAAAGGAGCGAAAAATCATAATATTGAGGGGAATATGTAAGGAATTTATTTGGGGGATGAAGAAATGAGAGGTTGTGAATATAGAATTTATTGCAGTATATTGGTCGATATTTCTACAAAAATATAAACATTTACTAGCTATATGATGGTGTGCCTTACAGGATCTATAAAAGAGTGTCTCTACTTAAAGCACCTCTGATTTCATTTGGAGAGGGCTATATATATTATTTATAATATTGAGTGAATATCATATTTTAAAAATACAGTGTCATAATAATAACTAATCTCAAAACTCAGTGGAAAGGGCTTCTGGACATCAATTAAGCCAGCCCCCTCTCTCCACACGACAGCCCACAAACTAGTTCAATAATAATGTCTTTTATGAATATGTGCATGTGGTCTGGGATGAGTTGTGTTTAAAAAAGCAATTCAAAGCAAAACTTAACTAGATTTCAATCACCAGCGTCAGGGGGGTCCAGTTATTAGTTTCTGTGCTTCTGTGACTTGATTCTGACATCATAATTCCACAAGAAAATTCATCCTCTTGTACAAAAATATGTGCCCACCATCACTCATGTTCTCTTCTTTTTCTCCTTCTGCTTCCTCCCTTACCAATTTATTTTTGTTCACTTCACCAAAAATCCCTGGAGTTTGCATTACACGAAAAAGGGGTCTAGAAATTTCATATGTGCATCTGGAAGAGTTCAAAATATAAAACCACTCACATATGCAATGCTTTCTTCTCCTAAATCCTTAAAATTCCAGCCCCAGTGTAATCTTCAATCTCACATCTCTTTTAAATCACCTGCGTTCCCTCTAGGGTTTCCTTATCCTAGAAGATGTAGCCCTCCATTTCTATTTTACATCTGCATGTGTATGCCGCTATCTCTAAGATGATGAGCTAGTAGACAACATAGCACAATGTGAAATGGCTCCCCTTTCACTAAATGGAGAAAAGGCTAGAGCCCTAGCTATATTATGTTAAAGGCGGGCCAGACACCTCGGGCACTCAGTGGACTCTGTTCCTGCATGTCCTCTCTAGCAGGGGGATGCTAGTCTAGCAGGGCAAATGAAAAGAAATGAATATGAGTGTCTCCCCTGACCTTGAGAAGTCAAATCATCCAAAGGCAGCCTTCGTCAGTGCTGTGCACAGCCCTCGTGGGTGAAGGAGGCACATTATTAATCAGAATCTGCTGGAGGAAGGGAGGACAGCATGTGCGGGTACGGTGATGATGCCAGCAGCCCTCCACCCGCTCCTCCTGACCACCATCACTTAAACAAGCAGGCTCAGGAGATGGTGGTGCCCTCAAGCAACGAGCCCTCCCAGCACTGGCCTATGGGACGACAGACTGTCATTACCTTTGGCGTGGTGGTCCTGCCTTGTTATCTGAGGTATTCAGTCAAGTACAAAGAGTCGAAGTTGTCCATTTTTGTTTCTCTGAACACCACCACACTGCTAGAGTCCAGTGCTTGCCAAGTGCTGGGGTGAGGGTCCCAGGCTCACCTTCACTGACTAGGCCCTCCACCCCAAACACCTAAACACCACACATGCACGCACACTCACACGCACGCACACACACACGCACACACACATGCACACACACACATGCACGCGCACACACACGCACACGTGCATGCACAGGTGAAAAGAAGGGAGGATGCTCTCTAACTGCAGTGAATTTTTTTTATCCTAGCACAGAAGTGATGTCAGCTTCCGCAACCTTGCCTGATTCTCACAAAGCACAGTTTTGACCACCAGTCAGAGTGAGAAGCCTGGGCAGCTTTCTTCATGCTTCGCTTTACAGTCATCTTGCTCACTTATGTCCTCACCTCTGTAAAAACAATCCTCCCTTCCTGTCTTTAAGGGTAATTCCGTTGGAATTCTCACTTTTGGAGCCTCGCTACTTTTTCACGATGCAGCCGAAAGCACTGGGCACACACACACTCATATATATCCCCAAGCCGAGTGTGTGGTTTAGCTTCGTTTCCCATGAGAATACTTGCTTTTATGGAGAGAAGTGAAATGGGAAGCAGTGGGAGACAATAGCAATTCAGTTTCTGGTCTGAAGATGAAGAACTAGTAAAAGATGCTCTATTCTACAAGGAGAATTAGAAGGGGCTGAAAGAGCCAAAAGCACTTGGCAGTGTGGCCAGGTGTCTCCCAGGCAGAGGGTATGGAGTTTGAATCCTGCTCACCCCTGGTGTGGCCTGGGATAGTTTCATATCTGAGACAGTTTCCACATTTGTAAAGTGGACATACCTAGCTTGAAGGAATTTTGTGAAGAACAAGGCAAAAGCAAAAACATAATCTTCTAAGCACAATGCTTGGCACAGAGTAGGTACTCCAAAGCATGGTGATACATGGGAAAAATACAACTAATGTAACTTACAGAATATAGTTAACAATAATAGTCCAATATTTTTGTAGCAAAGGCAAAGAAGGTACTATATTAATGTTAAAGGTCAAAAAAAAAAAAAAAGAATATGGGATTTAGGTTTTTTGAGATGTGTATAGGATCAAGTATTTGTTTTTGTTTTTGTATTTTTTCTTTTTCTTCTTTAACAAGGAGACCTTGGTCATGTCATTTAATCAATCTGTGCTCATTTATTTATACTTCTGAACACTGGAGAAACAATTGAGTTTGTTTTTAGGATTAAATGAGATAAATTGTGCCTGGACAGGATTTTTTAAAGTAATGCTTTCATAATTTATTAAGCTGCCTTTTGCCTGTTATTTTATTTTTTGAAGTTGAAATATAGTTTTTTTTTAATGAAATGATGACGGTCTTTCTCCACTAAAGCACCAGATAAGCTCTTAGAAGTCGTTCAAGTTGTTTCAGAGTTTGTCATGTATAAGTAACACCCATTGGCTTAGTGAGGATGACTATGAACTGCCTCTCTCCTCCAAAAAAAAATTCTGAAACTTTCATATCCTATGATAAGTGTAACTGCAAAGATAGTTTTCAAAATAATCTTAAAAGCGCCACAGCAATGCTGAAGAGAAGAAAAAAATCGCAGTAATTTTCATGGATGGTGATGAACAAGTTTCTACCAATCAGAAAGGAGGTGCAGGATCAGCTCCATAATACCTACTATTAAGCTTTTGTAGCCTATTTTCCAACAAAAGACATGCATCAGGCGTAGGAGATGGCTCCTTACATCATTTGTTTCATAAGACATTGCCCTGACTGACACTTCTCAGGCACAATATAGGAAAGAACAAATTACAGTTTTTGATAACAGTTTCCTAGAGCTCAAGAGAGAAAGTAACTTTCTGTAGCTGAAAATCTTATAATCTTCCCAGTGAAAGAAACCACCTCTAATTGCCACTTTTAACTAATTCTCATTGCCTAAAACACTTTTATGAGATCCAGTTGGCATTTTCATGCCTTTGATTTTGGGTAATTATTTTTATAGCTGAAAGATTTTTACTGTCTTCCATATTATTAATACTTTTGGCCATAAATATATGAAGTTTACTTTTCAGCTCCTTCTTTGTTTTAAAAAAGGAAAGGTATAGAGTTTCCCAAAATATCATTTTAACAGGGAAAAGGTTGCCCAAGGCTAATCATAGGAGTGGTCAACTACTGAAGCCTGGGGGTGAGCCCACTTCTGACCGAGCCTGGCTTGGTGGCTGGGCGTGGGAGCCAGGGGTGGGGTCTTGAGTCACCTGGGTCCCCACAGCTCCATCTCGTATCCCCCACCACACTTAAGCTGGAAGCTCTCAGAGGGACGGCAACTACAGCCTCCAGGCTCTCCCCGCAACAGCCAGAGTAAACTTTTAAAACATGGATCATGGCCCTCCAACTTCCCTGACTCATAGAGTGAAACCCAAATGTCATGCCGTGTCCTACCCACGCCTTGTGATCTGGCAGCTGGCTCTCTGACCAGGGTTAGTTTTGAGAGAGAACAACTGAAGGCGTGTGAGCTTGGGATCAGCTTGCGTGGCCATGGTCTAAGAGGTTTGCCCTGGAAAGTGACAGGCAGGCCTGCAAGCAGTAAACCTTCTGTTAACCTCTCCTCTCTCACTCTCCATTTGTGCCCCTTATCCATATCTAAAACAAGCCTCATTCTGTTTTCCTAACTGGAATTGTCTCCAACATCTGGAAACTGAGCAAAAACTCTCAGACTAAAGTAAAACCTAGTTCTCACCTGAAAGAAGCATAATTCCTTCCTCTGGAAGATGCAGAGTTTCCACTCTGATGATCCTAGCATTTGATGCTTTGGTATCTTTTTCCTCAGTATCTGACCCAAAGAAGCATATGACATGGAAGCAAAGAAAGCTTGTATTGCCCTACATAACCAATGTGGTGTGGACGGGGCAGGGCAGGACCCGAGCTGAATTCCGTCCTGCTCCTCACCCCCAGCTCCTTTGCAGCTTGTACTTCCTTTCTTCTTCTGTTCATGCCCCAGTCTTCTGCTGAGTCCCACAGATATTTTTATAAGTCTGGTGAAGAGTTGAGTTTGAAAGAGACCTTCTGGAAGAGACCTTAGAGATGGTGCAGCACGGACCATCACAAAGCTCTGGGGACTTAGGCGAGGGGTCAGTGCCAGTGGGAGATTCGGAGCCCTGGGGTAAGGTTAGGTCCTTAGCGACAGCTTACCAGAATGGACAAGCAGACCACACGAATCATGTATTTCTGCTCCCCACTTTGTAATGCCCCCCTATGTAAAACGGGAACGTAATGTCAGCTGTTTAGTACACTTCTTTGCTTGCTTCCATGTTTGTCTTATGTGGCCTTTCCTTTTCCACGCTCTTAGTGGAGCTCACTTCTTCTTTCTGAATGGAGTGCTGCCCCATTCATGAATCATTCAATAAAGCTGTGAGAGCCTCAACTGCAAGAAAAATTTGTATCAGTTTTGGCAACGAGGACCAGATGGAAAGGTGACTGACGACCACTCTGGAGACAATAAGAAAGACGAACACAAAGGTGCACGTAGGTGCGCGCTTTGAAGCCCTTGAATCTTCTGTCCTCCTTGCAGTCTGCAGGGGTCATGGCGATTCCCTCCTGGATTCAAGCTCCGCTCTTGTGTTCAAGCACAGTCTCACTAGGTTTTGTCCAATGGTTAGTGGGTCAGTCTTATGGAAGAGAAGGCTCAAATTTTGAGCCCGATTCCCTAGCCTTTAGTGTAGTCCGCGGTTTCATTTTTGCTACTGCTGGTTTCTTTGTCCTGTGCACAAGGCAAGAAATGAAATGATAAAGATAGGATCCTCAAACTCTAAAAACTTTCATTCTCTACTCTCTGGCACCCTAGCATATTACTTATTATGAGGCCAGAAGCTGTGTCTTTCTAACAAAAGAGCAAAATCTCACCAAAGACAACTAGAGTTGCAATGGCCATTATGGGGAACATTCCAATTAGACAAACTTACCTAACTCAGATGTGCACTCAAGAAAAAGTGCTCCTGAATTAAACAGGCCAAATGGGATGCCTATTTTAATTAATACTCAGAGTCTATAAGAAATTATAAGACTCTAAAAATAGCTTACATAAACTAGTATGTTTTGTGTTTCTGTATTTCTATGACTGACTCGGGGCTGAAAATTTTTAAATTGAAGTTATAAATTCTCTATGTCAGTCTGTATGTTTGATGTATGATATTTTCCTACCGCCAGCTGGTATTACCAAATTAACTTGTAAAACTTTTTAAAAGAGCTCTACTCGAATTGGCTTAAAGATAAATAAGCACTTATATAAAAATTAATACTCCTTAAGTCCTAGAAATTAAGGAAAGCAAACTTCTAATGTTTTCAATGGAAAAAAACAGTATTCATAGATTTAAACACATTTTAAAAATATTCAAGTTCATATAACTTACATAAAACTTTGACAAATGGGACTAGTTTAATACCGTTAGTTAATAGGTATGCCTTCTGAGCCATCAATATTAAGTACAATACAAGCATATGATTTTATTCTATTTGCCTATGGTCTTCCTAAATTTAGACAAGTTTACTGATAAAATAAGCAGCATTTTAGCAACTAGAACTTAAAGACGATAAAAAATGTAAAATTGTGTTTAACCATATTGAGTTATTTTGGCATACTTTAAGAATAAATGTGTTTTGCAGGTTGTTGGCATGGAGACCATTTCCAAGATCTTTTATGGTAACTTAAATATGTAAGGTAGGCAGGATATATTTTTGTTAAGGAAAAGAAGAGCAGTTTTTTCCTAAAGTGAAATGACTTTCTAATTGCAGAATGAGGATCAGGAATGTGCAGGACAATACCTGAATGGATATAGAAAGTTGCAGAAGGCATGCGGAAAAGGAATTTTATTTGTCGTGGTCAAAGTTGGCTAAGATTCAATAGGTTTATAAGATTTTTAAGAGATTTCTTATCACACTGTATCTTCATACAAAACTAGAATATGGTTTTCTCTCTGTTAAAATGACAACATTTTCTTGGATTATTGGTCTGCTCTTAGTATGAGGTTGTAAAAGATTTTTCTTAACCATCTAAGTAATCTGCCTAGAAAGCAAAGATTCTGTATCTTATTAGAATAATCTCCTATTCTTTATATTGACCTTATCATCCTTTATTGGTTCTTTATTAAAGAACAAGTCTTCTCACATTTGAGAGAACAAAGTTTTTACAACCATGTTAAGTCCTATTTACTTTTAAAATCTTGTATTGTCACTTTGGTTAAATAGGGAACCAAATATTATTTCACAGTGACCCATGATCCTATTTAACAATGTTAAAACCTCAAATTTTTGACATTTCGTCTTCCCAGAATCAAACCCTAAATGACATCCTATTGATCTCAAACTGTCTTTGAGACTTTCCAGAGAGCCCCTGGAAAATCACATAGTATATGTTCTTTCACCTTGTAAAAAGAGAGGCACTAGAAATAATTAGATGTATTTGTATGTTATGAGTTGCATGGGAAATGGCGAATTAAACAGGATTTTCTAACTTTCTGTTGATTAAATTGGCATGGATAAAATGCTATCAATATAAACATCTCAGAAATTGTATAAATTTCCTAGATATTTGCCAATGTCTTCACCGTCCATGAGATGTCCTAGTACTGATTTGTCTGATATTAGGCAACACTATAGAGTAATTGGTCACAATTTCAGTTATTCTTTAAAAAAATGATACGTGTCACACAAACAACCAAGTTTCCTTCACAACTGAATTTTTGTAATGAAATTGCACTTTTATAAAACAGTAATAAGTTAACCACAGAATTTGGAAACTCTTATTGAATATTCTTATTTTTATGGTAAAATAATTATTTGCATAGGTTCATTCAGAATCTGTCCTCCTGGTTAACAGGGCATAATTGGAGACAGTGGTTATATAACTAAGGCTTTGACTAGAACGTCATGTTTAAGAATGATGCTCATTTAATCAGATGTGATCAGACGCATTTAAGAACTAAGGTTAACTTTATGGAGCCAATGCTTACAAAACCCTCCTGGAAAAACCAATTTGGTATCTGGCTCAGGGATTCCCAGCCTTACAAGTCAGTCTAGAAAGTTACTTTCTGGCAAGCATAGGAACCATATGATACTTTGGGGACCTTGAGAAAGAGGAGTTCGCTCAAATCTATAGGTATTGCTGATGAAATCTGATGTCGCTCTCGGCTTGGCTTCCTAACTTCAAGAGGCTTTGAAAAGTCCAAGCAGAGGTTCCCTATGAAAATGACCACAAAGCAAACTTAAAAAGGCCTATATGGTAAATGCCATTCTTGCTGCACCTAAGTAAATAATCAGGCCAAATCTAACAAAACCAGCCTTATTTTATGATTAAGCTTAATCTTTTTGAGGTTATCTTTGATCAAAAGGAGGGTTACTGTAGAGAAATTTTGTGTTTCAGTAGAAACTACTGCACACTCCTGTGGGTTATCAGATTCTGTTCCTGTTCACTGTCTGAGCTATTGTGCATCCCCTTTGTAAACTGCAGATAACTGCATGGGTGTTTTTACTTACCTGTAACTTGGACTGGATCCTATGATCTTGCATATTTGTCTACCTTCGTGCCAGTCAGAAAGGTAACTTGGTATCTTTTGTACATCAGGCCTCAGGCCCTTGACCTACCGTAACACAGGGCTCCATTCTTCACACACACCATCACACCTTCCCTAGGAACACACAGCTCGGCGCGAGCAGTTACAAGCACAGCTAAGGTTCTGAGACAGAGGTTTGACACCACCTCCCATACGCTTTAGCCCTCCAGGCAGAAGTTGCCAGCTCAGATTCAGTGTTCTTGAAAAGCGGATGGGTTCTAGATACCTGACTGCCCATGAACAGTGTTGCATTTATGTTAATATATCTAGCATAGTGATAAATTACCTAAATATCTTAAAGGACCAAGTTAAGGTGTTTCATGATATCAGTCAGGCTCAAACATTTCAATGGACAGACCTATTTCCTGACCTAGGTTCTTGGTTTAATGGTATATGGGGACAAACTAGCATGCTTTAGATTTATGCTTTTAATTGTGATTATCAGTATACATATTTTTATTTCTTGCTGTAAAAACTCTGTTTCATGATTCTGTTAAAATTCCTTGTCAACCTCAAAAGAGAGGGTTGCTCTTAAGATAGCTAATCAAAAGGAAAATGGGATAGAAATGGGACTGTCTCTAGTAGACTCAGACTAAAAATAAAATAAAAATAAGAGATACCCTGAGTAGAGAGAGGGCCATACCCATAATCCACTCAGCTGAGTAAGTAACCCTACACCAAGCGTCTTAAATGTAATTGAACAGCCACTCAATGAATATTACTGTAATCAAGAAAGGAAACAAAAACTTAAAAAAAAAAAAAAAAAAGCAAAGGGAAAATGGAACAAAACAACTGACCAAGCCTACTCAAAAGCCTGACAAGAAAAGAAATCAGTGGTGGTGACTGGAGTGTTTTGGCCAAGTTTCCAATGAGATCAATGGAAAAATGACCAAAAACAGGGCCACTGTTAAGTAAAATACAATGGCCACCTGCATTAGGTGTTGCCAGGAGAAGACCCCTTTCCAAGAAGGACTTGTCCAGAACACTAAAACAAATGACCTGCAAGAGCTTTCAGAGGAAATGGAACACACCCTACAGGGTTGCTGATAAACAACACCTGGTAATAAAACTAGTTTTGGTCCAGTAGAGACAACTTATCAGAATGGATTAGCATACCATACTAATAAAAGCATATCTGCTCCCCACTTTGTAGGATGCCCCTATGTAGAATGGAAACAATGTCAGCCAATCAACATTTCCTTGATCACATCCACATTCACCCTATATGAGCTTCCCCTTAACTATCTCCCACTTCCACCCTCGGTGGAGCTCTCTTCTTTCTGAATGGGATTCTGCCCGATTCATGAATCACTCAATAAAGCTGTTAGATTCTTCGTTGCAAAGAAAGTTTTTCCTTCATCACTCCCCACCCATATCTTATGGTAACTAACAGTGAAAAAACTCTTAGAAAATATACCGACTTTTGGTGCTTATTTCAAGGATAGGGAGTACAAGACCCTCTTGTGTTCCCGAGGAGGGCAGTAGCTGATGGCAGTGTAACTGTTGGAGTTGGAAGACTCCTCAAAAGAGAAGAAAAGGAATTACCATGGAAATTAGTCCCTTGGAGGACTCCTTGTCACATTCATTCGTTCTATAAATATTTATGGGTCACTCCTATGTAACATGTATTGATCTAGGTACTGGGGATACTGTGGTAAATAAGAAAAGTCCTAGCCCTGGTGGAACACACATTCACATTGAGAAGACACACAAGCAACAAAGAAGGGACGAGGTACATATTAGTCATTCTAAAATCTACTTTGCTGATTTTACTACAGTCATCCCAGATTTCTTTTGGCTAGTATTAGGATGAAATGTCTTTTTGAATCCTCTTACTTTTAACCTGATTATGTCTTTATATTTAAAGTGGATTTATTGTAGACAATAATTATTTGGTGATCCAATCTGACAATCTCTCTTAATTGATGGGTTTGAACCATTTATATTTAATGCAATTATTGATATGGTTGGATTAAAGTCCCTCATCTTGATAAGTGTTTTCTATTTGTTTCATCTGTTTTTTTTCCCTTTTTTTCCCTCTTTCTCCACTTGCTTTGGATTGAGTAATTTTTATAATTCCATTTTATCTCCACTATTGACTTACAACATATAAATATTCATAAATAAATGTTAGTGGTTGCCCTAGAGTTTACAACATATATCTTTAATCACAGTCTACCTTCAAATAAAATTATGCCATTTCATTTGTAATGTAAGAACCTCACAAGTGTACTCAATTCTCTCCCCAATGCTATGCACTCAAAATACAAGGCTTATAATTTTTCTTTAAATAGTTACTTACATTTTAAAGCAACTAAAAATATGAAAAATGTGTGTGTGTGTGTACCATCTGTTTATGGAGGCACCTGTATTTTCTTAAATAGATGGCTGCTCTGCAACCTCAAATCTTTGATGGATTAAAAAAAAAAAAAAGCTATGATTTTGTAGACTACACCCCTGTTTTTGTTCTTAGGGTTGGAGGAAGGCTCTTTTCAACTTTCTCCATCCTTGGTGGAAGCCAGAAGTCTTTAGTTTTATTTTATATGAGATAACAATATTTATTTTTTTGTTTGTTTTTAAGTTATTGTTATTTCACTCTCCATTATCAGCAGATCACAATTCTTTCCTGAACAAATTACCCAAGATTATCCATACTACCCTGTATCTTTCAGGCCCATGATAAGCTGAATTTTCCAGATCAGTCTAGAAGCAGAATTACAACTGATAACAGTGGAACTCAGAGCACAGTTTCTCACCAAAGCAACAAAACAACTTTCATGTGAATGACACTAGCCCATTGGAGAACTGCCTGTTCAGTATCGTTATCATACCTCAACTAGTAGTTAATTATTTCTTTGCATGGCCCTTTACTACTCTATTGTCTTCTATCAACCCCAACCTTACTCTGTCATACTCTGTTGCTTAGTGTTCTAAAAGGAACCTTACTACTCATGATATGAGTTGTGTGGGTGCCACTAGCTTACATTATTTACAGTCTCTGCTTTACAGCTTAAACAATAAACCACCAAATGCGGTAATTCACTTGGCTGGAGTAATCAAAGCTTTCTAGCCTGTTATGTAAGAAGAGTTGTTTTGATTTTTCAGTGAGATCTGCAATAACTCATATTAGCCATTTATTAACATATGAAAATTTGAGCTCCTCCACATCTGATGAGATGAACATATTTTTTTTTCCCAAGTAGACAATGAGACTTAATGGATCAAAGCAAGACAGCTTGTTACTCACAGCACAGCATACAGCATGGGCATCAGCATCATTGCAGTAGCTCACTTAGCCTCCAATGCCCATCAACTGGCCAGATAGATGCACCACATACCTCTGTAGCCAACTGCAAACAACCAGGTCCCCTCCCCCAGGAGCCAGCAGTTACACGTGAACTGTCTTGACCTGCTTGCTTGCCTAGTTGACAGTGTAGGGGTCAGATAAGATTTGCAGTTTGGCACACTCAGCAAGAACATTAAGGGACACTCAGATGCATAGTAAGCTGCCCTACCCAGCAGTATGGCGTATAAACTGAGAGAAACCACATAGGAGTTGGATTTCAAGGGGTCCAATGACCCCTGCAGTGGCAGCATTCCATATTGGATGGGAAAAAAAATCAAAACCTCTTTCTTAAGTTGTAAACACAGAGTTATTAAACAATGAAAAGGAGGGTCACTTTGGGTTGAGTTATATCCCCAGGAAAACTGAGCTTGGTTTACTTTGAGGTCACGGAGCATCCCAGTTCTTAGGAGCGTTAGTTTTCAGAATTATGAAGAAATGACATCTCTCACTGTTCCTGTCCTTACATCTCTTATTATTGAAGAACATCTAAACATGATTCTTTCTCATAAGGACTGGCTAACTCACATCTAAAACTTACATTCCTCCCATGCTGCCAGGGCACCCAGCTGTAGCTTCCCGCTTGCTCTAGATTTCAGTAATAAAACTTGATTCTGTCCTTGCACTTTTCCTGCTTTCTGGCCAACTTCCTCATTCTCCTGTTAGCCCAGCTCCTAGTTTCTACTCCAATGAAGATAATTATTACAGCAAAAGAAAATTACAGTGAAATAATCACTCTGGACTGTACAGCCTTATGGGGGGAATTCCCCTCCCCCACACCTTGTTTGGCTGTCAGGACTGTAAATCCCATGGCTCTGTTCCTTGACCCCGGAAGTGAGTGCATGACTTAGGCCAGCCAATCAGAGTACCCTCCTCCCGGTTCACTGATTGGTTCAGAAGTAGGCACGTGGCCCCAGCAAGGCCAGAAAGAGTCTCTTATTGGACAGATATGTGTACTGGTAGAAAAAAACAGTACACATGAGTACATTGAAATAATGAATTTGTAAGCCTGTACATGCTGAGGACCACCTTTCTGCCTAATGGAGAGGCTTCCTAAGAAGGAATCAGCATAGAGGAAATAAAAGAGATGAAGAAAGACAAAGGCCTAATGCCATTATATTAACCCACTAGATCCAGCTGTGCCTGAAGATACAGCCACCCATGGGATTTCCCAGTTATGAAAGCCAAAGCTAAAAATGGCTGTCTTCTGCTGCTCTCCATAAATCTAGTTAATCTTATAAAATCTCATCTGCAGTAATTCTGAATTGCCTCTCAACTCTGTCAAATTGATCTCCATTCTGACTTCTACAACCTTAGTTCATGTTTGCATTACTCCTTGCCTAGACTCTTTCAGCAGCTCCCTGTCTCTAGAACCTAATTCCTCCTCTAGGCCATCCATCCATCCTGGGTAGAACTCATCCAGAGTTATTTTGTAAAACTCAGGTAAGTCATTTATCTGCCTAAAAGTCACTTAGGGGTCTCCATTGCCTAAGGTTAGAGTTTTATCTTTTTCTTTCTCCAACAATGGGATCTTTTTAATTTTTTAAATATTATGTAGTCCCTCAAAATATATAATTGAAAACAGCACACAAATCTGAAGGTATAAAATTTAAGAAATAAAAGGAAGAAGAAGGCAATAGGGGAGAAGAATGTGGTAATATTGCACCCACTCACTTCCCCATTTTGCTGGTAGTAAGACTTAAGACACTACTAAGGAATCCTGGTTCTCTGGAGAACACAATTTGAAAGCCAAAGAAACAGACAAACAAATAAACACTTAAAATCTTGCAGAAAAGTCCAATTTAATCTAATTCCGCCAACACACACACACGCCCTTGCCTTCTCAGCCTCACCCATCACCTTTTAAATTGACTCCCTTAGAACTGCTCTTGGAGGCAAATTGCAGGTACAGTGGGTACTGGATTCCAGCCTCAAATGGTTCTTACCCACAAAAGAAATTTCTACAGCCTCAGAGAAGATTCAAGCCAAGACAGGAAATAAATAAGAAAATTAAACCCTGGAAGGAAGGAAAGAAAGCAAGCTTCTAAATTGCAAGAGCAAATCAGATAGGAAACTGAATAAATTTAATAAAAATCAGATCTGGGGAGCCAGTGATGAATCTCTGTACCAGGAAATTGAAGTCCAGTTTGAGGACTTATCTCATAGTCACAGCCATCTTCAGAGTCCTTCCTCTTATGATATCTTCTTTAGCATAACTAAATCACAAGAAACCATACCAGGTCCCAGCAGTGATTCCCAAAAGGTACTCCAGGTTCCCAAATGATGAAGGTTCACTGTGTGTCCATGAGGATTTTATTCCTGAAATGCCCTGCCTCTTTATCAGTAAATTTCTAGTCATTCTTCAATATCTATTTATAGTGTGTGATGGTTTGAAGCTGTATGGAGCCCACAAAAGTATGTTCTTAAAGTTAATCCATTCCTGTGGGTGTGGACCTATTGTAAGTAGGACCTTTTAGGAGTAGAATCTTAAGATATGACCCACCTCATTAAGGGTAGGTCTTAATCCTCTTACTGGAGTCCTTTATAAGAGAATGAAAGAGAGAGAAAGCCTCAGAAGCAAGAGGATGAAAGCAACGAAACCCAGAAGAGAAGGAAGAAACCAGCAGATGCCACCATGTGCCTTACCATGTGACAGAAGAGTCCAGGATTTCCAGTAGCCAGTCTTCAGGAAGAAAGCTTGCCTTGATAATGCCTTGATTTGGACATTTTTCTCAGTTTCAAAACTGTAAGCTTGTAAACTAATATGTTCCCATTGTTTAAAGCCAACCCATTTCATGATATCTGCTTGAGCAGCTTTAGCAAACTAGAACACTTGTAAAAGCTTCCTGAATTCTACAGGCAGCTACCGTTTTCCTCTTTTCTACATATTATACATAACTTTCTCAATAGATAGTCATTGTTACTGTGATTGTCTTGTTGTATCCTTTCTTCTCCTTACTTGTTCCAAAGGCCCTCAAGGTCAGAAGTTATTCTGCACATTCTTCTTCCTCTCTCCCATAATCTTCTACTCTGTGCCTGACACATCATCAAATTCATAACAAGCCTATGTTGAGTAAATAAACCATGAAATCAGTGAACTATATCTCTAAGTTTTTTTCCTACAAACTTTATTCCTCACTAGTCCCAAACATTTTGCAGTTTAATAATCCTATTTAGTGATCTTACATATCTTAATATATAGATATTCTCAAAAAGAAAAGATAAACAAGAACATCATGAATTGTGAAATCCTATCAGGCAAAGTTAATTGGTAGATATATATTAATGTCCCGCCCCACATACTTCTTACAGTCTTGATACCACAGAATCCATCAGAAGAACACCTCAAAGAAAAGTTGTTTCTTTGAAAAGATGAAGAAAATTGGCAAACTTTTAGTTAGGGTGACCAAGAAAAAAGAGAGAAGAATCCAATTATGAAAATAAGGCATGAAGAGGGAACATCACTACCAACCTTAGATCATTTAAAAACAGTTTAACAGAATGCTATGAACAAGAGTATAACAACACATTAGATAACTTAGAGGAAACAGACAAATTCCCAGAAAGACACAAATTACTGAAACCAGCTCAAGAAGAAATAGAAAATATGTACAGGCCAATAACAAGTAAATAGATAAAACTATTAATTTTCAAATATCCCACAAAAAAAAGTTTAAGCTTAGATGGTTTCACTGATGAATTCTCTCAAACAACAGATGAAGAATTAACACCAATTCCTCACAAATTCTTCCAAAAAAAATAAAATAAGAAGGAACATTTCCCAAGCCATTCTATGAGGTCTTATTATTACACAGAGACCAAACCAAGTGACACCACAAGAAAAGAACACTATAGACCAGGGGTTCTTAACCAGGGGTCTGTGAGCTTGAATTGAAATTTAAAAAAATTATTCTTGTGGGGATGTGTTGGTGCAGGTATGATATGTGATATATTTATTAAATAATACACAGTATACTATATTGGCAAAGGGGTCCATGGAACAAAAAAGGTTAAGAACCTCTCCTCTAGACCAATATCCCTTATTAACAAAGATGCAAAAATCTTCAACAAAATACTAGCAAACTAAATCTATCAACATATAAAAAGGATTATACACCATGACCAAGTGGGATTTATCCCAGGAATGCATGGCTGGTTTTAACATATGAAAAAGAATTAAAGTAATACACCATACTGGTAGAATAAAGGACAAAGACCACATGATTATCTCAGTTGACACAAAATCTCTTTATGACAAAAAATATGCAACCAACTTGGAACAGAAGGGAACTTCTTCTACCTGGTAAAAAAGGCACCTACATAAAAAAGCAAATATCATATTTAATGGTGAACAACTAAATGTTTTCCTCCTAAATTCAGGAACCATACAAGCCTGTTCATGCTTGCTACTTCCATTTGACATTGTACTGGATACTCTACCAGGGAAATTAGACAAGTGAAAAAAATAAATAAAAGTCATTGGAAAGGAAGAAGTAAAACTATCTCTATTTGTAGATGATATAACCTCATATAGAAAAATCCTATTATTACTAATAAGTGAGTCCAATAAGTTGTAGTATGTACAAAATCAATATACAAAAATCAATTGTATTTCTACACACTATCAACAAACATTTCAAAAATGAAATTAAGAAAAAATTTTATTTACGTTAGTATCAAAAAGAATAAAGTATAAATTTTACAAAAGAAGTGCATGTTTTGTACATTGAAAATATTGTTGAAAGAAAAGATCTAAATAAGTTGAAACATATTCCATTTTCATAGGTTGGAAGACAATATTGTGAAGATGACAACCCTCTCTATATTGATATACAGATTCAATACATTCCCTATCAAAATCCTGACTGCCTTTTTCCAGAACTTGACAAGCTGATCCTAAAATTAATATATAAATATAAGGAACCCAGAACAGGTGAAACAATCCTGAAAAAGAACACATTTTAGAGGACTTACATCTTCCAATTTCAAAACCTACTACAAAGCTACAGTAATCAAAACTGTATGGTAAAGGTATATATAGAGAGAGAGACATATAAATCAGATCAATGGAATAGAAAGCCCATACATTTATGTCAGTTAATTTTGGACAAGGATTCCAAGACAATCAATGGAGAATGAATAGTCTTTTCAAGAATGACCTTGGGGGAAGCGGGTGTGGCTCAGTGGATAGAGCCCCCGTTTACCATATGGGAGGCCCGGGTTCGCGTCCCGAGGCCTCCTTGTGAGGGCACGCCGGCCTGAGCGGTGCGGTGGGCTGATGCAGCAACCTCACGGCAGGAAGCGGGTGTGGCGCA